>BRDA01052869.1:48924-87046 GCA_036984385.1 Crenuchus spilurus | reverse complement strand
CTCTCTCTCTCTCTCTCTCTCTCTCTCTCTCTCTCTCTCTCTCTCTCTCTCTCGGCAGTGTTTTAAATACTACAGTAAAGTAAAATAGGGTAATGTGTGTGCTTTACAGTGATGTAATGTATTCTGAACTGAGCGCAGCAAGGTGGGGTAGGGTTGGAGGTTGAACAATGCTGTTGGTAACTGTAGAATGCACCTGCACCTGTCACTCTCTCTTTCTCTCACTCGCTCACTCACTCACTCTCCACTTTCTTTACAGAGAGACTGTATTGCTTTAGTGTTGTGGGGTGTTGACATGTTAATGTTGATTTGCAGCTGCTGTAATGTGTGTGAGGGAGAGAGAGAGAGAGACAATGAGTGAGTGAGTGAGCGAGTGAGACAGATGGAAAGAGATGCAGCACAACAGTCATCAGGCATTCATGCCCTCAGCACATTCGTTAGATTCCTGTAGGCTTAAAGTACAGAAGAGATTGAATTCATAAGAGGCCCTACATACAAACACGATGCTTAAATAGACAAATAAAAATTGAGGAAAGTATAAAATGAAGTATAAAACTCATTAAGGAAAAAAAACAAATGGGGAGGGGGACCCTAAGATGGTTCACATCTGGAAGTTAAACTTCTGTGGTAAGTTCAAAGCGGCTGTGGAAATAAAACGACCTATTTTTGAGAGCAGGAAACTGTAAAGAACAAATAAAGAAAAGAGAAACAAGAGGTCTGGATATGTGTGTTATTCCTGCTAGGACTGTCACGATATCCGATTTTCACTGCACGATTATCACGGCCAAAAGAATTTACTAGAACGATATTGACATGATATTATCTTTAGACATTTTGAACAAAATAATAATAATAATAATAATAATAATAATAATAATAATAATAATAATAATAATAATAATCAGTTAAATTAATCTGTGTTTTGTTTATTTCTTAGCAAATCAATTAGATTCAAAATATGACTTTATTAAGATGAATAGTCTGTAGTCATAATAGTGCCAAAAAAAAAATGGTGCTGGATTATTTACATTATTATTTGTATTATTAACATAATATTAGTATTTCATCTTATAAACATCATGATTGTTTTTTTTTAATCTGATCTTCTCCCCAGTGTGTTTGGTAGCCTATTGATCCTCACATTCGTTGACTCTTCCTATCACTTTGTAATGTCCCTGACTGTAGCAGGGTGCAGACTCACACAGGCCTCCTCTGATGCATGTGAAGTCAAGCTCCGCCTCTTTTCCAATTGCTGCTGGTACCTCACCACTGGGCAGTCAACGTGCTCAGAGGAAAGTGCAGGATCCCCAGTTCTGATCACCTGGCAGGCATTACTTAGTAGTGCTGGGGAGAGAGTGCCATCTTACGGCCCAACTGTCGATGGCAAGCAGCATGGCTGGAATTTGAACCTGTGATCCTCAGATCATAGTGATGGCATCGCTGCTGAGCCATGAGGGGCATGACATGATGATTGTTGTATATCACTGCACCATAAGTACCTACAATACTGTTAAAGTGAGCTTTTCCCCAAAAAATCATGAATGTTGGTCAGTCGGGGAATGTTAAAATTGATTTGACCTGAAAGCACCTTTTATTTATTTACCCTTTAGTAGTCTTACTAATCATGAGCACCTCCATCAGATATCATCTCTTTGATTAGTGATTCCTTGGAATGAAATAGTTCTTCAGGGAATGTGTTAGAGCTGCCTGATTATGACAAAATATTGTAATAACGGCTATGAATAATCCTGAATTTTGGCCAGATTATGATTATGTAATATGACTACTCATATGACGGTGGATGTATGTGTGGGAAAAGAACTTAATAACAGAGAATCTCCTTAAATTGTAAACACAATTAGACTGAAAAACATGCATTAGTATATATATTTATATATGTCATATAAAAATTCTAACTCAAAATACACCAGGCCAAAAAAGGTTGTAATGCACTTCCGTCACCTGCTGAAAATGAGTAACCGTATATAAAAATAATGAATAAAATTTGAAATACAGCACAATTAATGTATTTTCCCAATTAATGTTTTTGTATAATTGTCAGAAACCAAAATTATACATATTTACAAAATCCAGCTCCAGCTTATGTATCTTTTTGTGAAGGTTTACAACAATTTAAACCCACTAGAGCCATTCTTATGTGATCTTTCCCAACTTGTGAGTGTGTATGTGTGTGTGGGAGAGAGAGAGAGAGAGAGAGAGAGATGGAGAGAGAGAGATGGATAGCTAGATAGACATAGCTGGGCAGTCTGTACAACATAAGTGATGATTGTGTCTTCGGTAGATCCATTATCTTGTCAGATTTTATCATTTCATTTGATAATTTGAGGAAATCATCCTGTGTAACCTAACCTACTTCCATTAGAAAGGGCCCCTGTCTTTGAATATGTGCTGGGAATACGTGAAGCTTCTAGATCTATATCCTGGCCTAGCTGTTGCTAATCTTTCCTTAGGCTACTCTTTTTATTTCTCCTTCCCCACCCTTCTCTGGTCAACGAGAGCAGGTATAAGGCAGTGAGTATTATTACTAAGTGTAACCTAAGTGGACAGTCCAGTATGACGAGTTTTCTGGGTATTTTATTTACTTTTATATGTATGTTGGTCCTTTTTCTGCCCTGAAGAATCTATCTTTTGTTTCTGGTGTGTGCTGTGCTTTCTGTACTTTGTAACAATGGGGGGATGATGTTACCTTCCCTGCTGCTCTGCTAGTCTGAACACCAGCAATTTAGGCTGGATTGCAGTGCAGTAACAACACATAGCAAAAGGGGCAAGTTATCCACTTTTACCAAAATTGTTGACTGCAAAGTGGGCTTTATATTCTAACAGTAGTAGCTACTCTATGGTATATGAATTACTGTAAAGTCTAGGAGTGGGCAAAATAATTGTTTGTTATTGTGATAAATTATGTCAATATGCTTTAAAAGTATTTTAAATCCTTGTTTAATTATAACTTTTTTAATTTTCAATGTAATTTGTGCTTAATTACAACAATTGACTACATAATCACGAGTGTAAGAAAATGATTTTAATTATGTTTGGACTTTGAAGTAATATATTAGATACTGTTAATTCTCAAAAACAGTATTAATATTCTAATGAATGATTTACCTATAAAATTACTTGTAGTTGTGTTTAAACTCTCAACCACTAGATGGCAGTGTTGTAATCTATCTTCAGCCATTGGACTCTTCCACTCCAATGTAACAATGTAGCACAGCGACACAACATGCACAAAGTTAATGTTAGCATTAGAAACCTAGCATAAGAGTAACACTAACAACAACTTACAACTGTCTTAAAATAAATAAAGTGCTGTATCGTCTTGTTTAAGGTATCACAGTATATCACAATATATTAAATTGTATCCCACATATCATATCGCCAAGTTGTTGCCTGAGGATGAACATTACTGAACCTGTAATTGTTGATACTCTTTCTTTAAACGTGGTAGTTCTGTTGCTATGTGTGGATGTGTCAGAATTAAACTTGTAGTTTTTTGTTACCGTGTCTTTAAGAGTAAAATTATGTAAATAATCTCCATCTTTATTCAACAAGAAGCGTAGGTTGTAACACTCCTTATAACTTCAAAATGAAAAACTGTGGCTAAGCTGCTGTAGGCTGACACATTGGGCTGTTTTCGTAGTTTATTTTCTGTATATTTGCAGAATAGACTGGGTAGTATGTTTTGAAAGATTATAATGTTTACATACTATATCAAACTGATTTATTTATTTAAATACAAGAACATTCTTTATTTTTCTATTGTTACAAATGTCAAATTTTACCTGTTTCTAGTCATGTGAAATTTACTATACACATTGCACTTCACTCAGTATTCACTCTTAGAGTATATTTGGCAGAAAGCCCCGTTAAGCACTGCTAGATGCATGGTGAAATCCTGTGTAATGAGAGAAAATGCAATTGTCTTTGGAAGTATCATGAGCTATAATGGCTACTTATGGGTTGTATTGAATTTACAGCTCCTATAGTCGTATTTAACCTGAGGGTCTTATTCTCGGTGCTAGTTATTACTAGATATACTGTGACTGTTTCATAGGTCACAGAAAAACATGTTCAAGACTAGGGGGTATCCCACAAAGCAGGATTTCTATCTTAGCCAAATAATGTTGAGTATTGTCCAACAGGAACTTCCTGTTGCTCTTTTCTCATTGGACAGGACTGACTTTGCTTAATTTACCTGACTCCTGCTTTGTGAAATAACCCCTAGTGACCATGTCTGTGATGGAAGTGGATTGTGATAATAATTATGTTAATGACTACGTTGCAGACTGTAATCATCTACTGTATAACGTACTGTAAAAATCTCGATGCAGATCCTGTTAAGCTGATTTGTGTGCTTATGATACTGAGCTTTTTATACTAATTCATTTTCTTTTTCATTCTTTAGAGGTACACATTGGGCAGAGAAAATGTAAAATTATAATCTCTCCAGACAAGAAAAAAGTCATATTGTGTGTTTAAGGTTGTAGTAATTTCAGGCTCCTGTAAGTGGCGCTGCATGAGGATGATCAGGCTATAAAGACCTGCAGGGTGTGTGACAGGATTCATAGATTGAGAAGAAGTGGTACAGTGCAGTGAATGTCTTACGAAAAATGGGTTACAAAGCAGATGTTAATGAGAATGTACTGTAGACTGAGGTTGTTACCACTGTTGGTAGAGCTGTACACTTCCATACACCTGCAAATTCAGATACGTCCTTCACACTCTGACCCTTGGTGTCCAAATACTCCTTTATCATTAACATCTGAGACATTCACTGCTCTGTACCACCTCTTCTCAGTTTATTTCTGAGTCCCGTCACACACCCCGCAGGTATTTATAGCCCCATCATCCTTGTTCAGTGCCATCTGCAGGAGTCTGAACTCATCACCACCTTAAATATGCAAGGTGACTATTTTTTGTCCAGTGAGCTTACATTTGGATACATTGTCTTTATGGGTCACTGGAGATGGAAATGTGAACAGAGATTTATCCTCATTATGCAGGTTTTTGTAACTTAATTGTTATGAGCGAGTATAGCTTCACACAGAGACTCTGCAAACAAACACTGTCAGTAAACGCTGTAATTTGATCATGTGAAGCATATGCTAGAACTGAAAGAGCAGAATCTCTTCCAGTTGTTTTGTGGTGTTTTCCAATGCTTGCCACTTGATAAGGATGGGCTGTCTATGCATATTAATCACTCTGTGAATGGAGACCCAAGCTGATTTGCATTGTTAGCTCTGAAGGCGTCCTATAGAGTTCTGTGGGGGGAAAAAAGGAGGGAAAAAAAGGAGGGAAATGGGTTGAGCTTTGTCATGTTGAAAAGCCACCCCCCTCAGCGTTTCAGCCCAGCTTTGAAAGGCTTTCTCCTCGTTGAAGGAGAAGGGCCTCCTAAAGTCGCAGCCACAGAAACTGAAGGCGAAGCAACCCCACCCCCCCAACATACATTTCCACCTCTCTCTCTCTCTCTTTGTCTTTGTGTCAGTTTCTCTCCGACTCACTCCGTCTGTCTCTGTCTCTGTGTCTGTCCCTCATGGTCTCTGGAGGGTTGATGTGTTTGGAGTTTTCTTGAGTTTTGGGGGATCTGGAGCCCCCCTTGATGACTCATCAGTCTCTGATGTAATACCCAGCAATGGCAGCTAGGTCATCCTGGGGGGTTTATACCCCTGCTGAATGCCTCACTGTGTTGTAGTGTGCCAGTGGCAGGCTGAGAATTGTTTGCTTTCACTTTTAAGTGATGTGTTGCTTTATCATGCCTTTCGGGACCTTTTTTGTTCCCTTGCTGGTTTATAATACAAAGTAAGACTGTGCATTGGCAAGAATCTGTGACCTGTGTATCATGGTACAGGTGTTATAATTCACCTTATTCACCATACTGTGCTACATCAAAAAATATTTTTTAATATTCATGTTACAAAGTTTTATATTTGTTACATGTAAAGCGTTTTTAGCTTGAAACCAGAATTACTATTTAAACAGTATCAACATTAAAACACGAAAGCTTTGAAATGTGTTATTT
This sequence comes from Crenuchus spilurus, assembly GCA_036984385.1. Taxonomy (NCBI): domain Eukaryota; kingdom Metazoa; phylum Chordata; class Actinopteri; order Characiformes; family Crenuchidae; genus Crenuchus; species Crenuchus spilurus. Next base: position 81,009 of record BRDA01052869.1, on the reverse strand, counting down.
TACATGTAATGAATATAAAATATATGACCATTTACATTTTTGAATTAAATTATGAACACAAATGAACTTTTCCACAATATTATAATTTTTGGAGATGTACCAGTATATAAAGCAAGGCAGCATATATACACAGTCATATTAGAATATTATGACCACCTTAACCATGCAGTGTATGAGATGTTACTGAGATGCTACCACCCTTCCCATGGTACCCTATTATCAGCCCTTTTGGACGTCAGTCACATCACATCCTTTGTCCATGATGATGGTTTTACACTCTGTTACAACTGACTGGTGTGCTCACTTGTTTACATGTGCAGTGAATGCTGTCACAGGCATCTGTGATATTGCCCAAACCTCATAATGTTCTGAGATGATTTTATGTATATGAAGACACACACACACACACACACACACACTGTTCCTTTGTGCAGTGACGCAGTTGAAAGCAGTACCTTGTTAACCACATCTTAAATTTATTTTATTGCCTGACCAAAATAACCTTTGGGGTTAAAGGTCATACCGCTGCCTGTTCCAAGTTAAAAGGGCAAGTTGATTCAGTGGCTTTTTCAGTTAGAATAATTGAATAATTTTGTTTACAAATTAAATTAGTAGTTAGTCAGAGCTGTGTTCAGGGCAGCCCTACCATCTGTGGGGGGTAAAATATTCAGCTGTCCAGTAAAAAGAGGTTGCATTTGATTTTTGAGACCAAACTGACCCCATTTTAAATGACTTGGGGTTGTAGTGTTTTGTTATAAGGGAGAAAAAGGTTAAAATAATTGTCATTTTGAAACATCTCTGTAACAAATGAAACTCTTAAGCTTTCTTTGCACAAGCAGTTCAGACAGTAGCGGCACATGTGAGTAGGCTGGGCTAACTGTAACTAAGTGAGGGGCTTCATTTTGACTACAAAAGTCTGGTGAAACACCATCAGCTTCTCAGCCTGAATACATAATATATATTTTTTCATAATAAATATGATAAATGACAACATGCTATTGGTAAATTTATTCATTTTTTTACTACAGGCCAGCCAATCAGAGGAGAGGCTGTTTATACAGATCTGTTGTGAAGACAAAACAGTTTAAAAAACATAAAGAGAGAAAATGTATTACTGAAATGATGAATTATAGGTTCTAGTGCATAAATCTAAAAGGAAATGCAAGAAAAAGAAATAAAGCCCCAACATGATACTATACTGATGCATCCTTTACACTGACTTTACTGTTGCAACTTATTGGTTGCATGAAACATACCGGTACATGAAACTGAATTGTTGTTGAATTATATAACACAGTGCAACCTCAACTGTCAAACTGCCTGCAATACAAAACATCCAATCTTAGGATATAAATGTTATGTCTTGACAGAAATGTTCTGGGTTAATCACTGTCTTCTTAAAAGATGAGGATTAAAAGGTCATCCAGAAGCCAAAGTGATTTAATGAAACTAAATTGCACATGCATTTTACAAAGTTAATAGTCCTTAACTGTCCATTTACATAAAAATTATGCTACAAGCAGAAATATCAAAGTGAGTACACTTTTATCACTATGATCACATTTGTTGTTTTGTAATATTGTATCGTATACCACTAGATGGCAGCGTTAAACAAGATGCATCTATCTTCAGCCATTAGACTCTTCCACTCCAGTGTAGAAAAGTAGTGCAGTTGACACTGTTTCCTTAAAATTAGATAAAAAATGGCAATATCACTTGCTTACAGATTTGCAATATAATGCTACGCTACCCCTGTATCATATCGCTAGGTTCTTGCCACACAGCCCTACTTGCAACTAGTTGCAAAAGAGTTGCATGGTGTTAAACTTTGGATTTGAGCAAATTTAGGCTGTCTTGACAAAAATGCACCTGATTAATCACTGGGGCTGCGAATCTTTGGGAATTGAACAAATCGATCCAGAATCGATTCTCGGGGTCACAAATCGATTTTTTTCAGATTTTTTCAAATACAAACGAAATACTTTACCGTTGCAATCTCTGCAAATCGCATGAGTCACGTCAAGCCCTTTCTTACCCGGGCCAGGTTGACGGAAAAATTCTAAGTGTTTACAAATGGTTGCTTTTAAAGACCGTGGCTTGGCTCGTAGCCCGCGCTGCTTCCTTGTTTTGCCTAGCACTACGGTGGCTGAGAAGGCACATCCGCACCCGCAAAAAAAAATCTATTTTTTGAAAACGAGAATCGATTCTGAATTGTTCAATGTGAGAAACGCGATTCGAGCTCGAAGCGATTTTTTCCTGCACCCCTATTAATCACTGTCATCTTAAAAGGTGAGGGTTAAAAGGTGAAGGTGTCGAATCCAAAATGATTTTGTGAAATATAAAATTGACATTAATCTAGTCTCCTGTGAGCAGAATTTGTAGTTCTCTCACTGTTACAGCGTTCATCGAACAGCATCACATTCTGATTATACTACAGCAGTGCTAAAGACATCAGGTGACTGACGTGAGTTTTATTTAATCTTCTGTGCTGAGCCATTTGTTTTTCACATACATCAGGATTTCAAGCCAATATTTATATTGCCATAGTTGCAGTGAAACTATTCTCTCTCTCTCTCTCTCTCTCTCTCTCTCTCTCTCTCTCTCTCTCTCTCTCTATCACCTACACTTGCTCAGAATACAAGATGACTATGTAAATACTGAATGTGCATATTGCATACGGCAGTGAAGCTCTTATCTGATGTGCTCGGGGTACCAAACTACAAGCACAAGCAATGTCTTCTAGGATGTTGACACTGTTTAGTCTTATTTTGGTGCTGAGAGTTCAACCAGGCAATGCTTTTCTTCAGTGCTGAGCTGATTTACTAACCTACTGACCAGTGTATGTTGAAATTTCACAACCAGCGTGCCTTGACCCACACTCTGAGAGGCTCTTGGAAGGTCACAGAGCTTTTAATTGGATGCCACTATTCATTTCTGCACCACAAAGTGTTGACACTTCATCTGCTCCTTTCTACGGGATTGCACAGAGAGACTAAAAATGCACACAGTGCTATTCCACTGTACTATTATTTACCAGTCTCCTAGCAGCGGCCATGTTTCTACTGACATAATGGATTCCACTCTCATTCAACCAGCCAGCTGAGGCCAGAATGCTTGATGTTGTCGCTGTGATTGCCTGCTCCACCTTTGAACGCTTTCCCTGTGCATCTCCTTCCTCGTCGCCACTCTTCATCCAGGATTGTGTCACCGCTTCATTCCCATCGCAAGGTGCTGTGTTCATCAAGCATGGAGGTAGCATAAAATGCAAGAGTGGATAATACTTGAGTTGAGCGTTTAGGTGTCAAATACCCAAATCAGATGTCATTTGGGTGTATTTTACACTGTATCTTGGAAAGTCTAGGAGAAAATACACAGTCATACCAAATGATTAAAACCACTCCTGGATTGGAATGAGCTTTGAACTTGGAATTTCACAGATGTCACGAGACTGTGCACAACAGTCAGTTGTAGCAGAGTGTAAGATGATCATGGACAAAGGTTGTGATGTGACTGATGTCCAAAATGGCATGATAATAGAGTATCAGGTGAAACATGGTGGTGGCAGCATCTCAGAAACCACTAACTTTGTGAGATGTTTTAGAGCAGACATAGTAAATGTGTACTGGGAATGGATTTCTGGTACATTAATTGTCTCTCAATGGCATAACAGTGATGCCCCATGGGTCATTCATGCCAGAGGGGAATGAGAACTCCTGTGTGTAGTACAGAGCAATAGATGTGCCACAGTGGACCAGTTAACTTCTATAATAAACACAGGAGCAGCATAGAAAGTGTCAGTGATCACCAAGCCAAGGATGGTTATTCCCACTATTTTTTAGGTGGCTATACTATTCTGATCCATCCATCCATCTTCTTAACTGCATGGCAAAAGTCACCATAGCGTCCCCATACCCCTTCATTAGGTGCTGGGTAAGGCATCACTCTATTTTTAGCCAAACCCAGGACAGGCTGCCAATCCATCACTTGGCACATACATACTCACACAAGCAATTCAGAGTTACCACCTGACCGCCATGATTTTGGACATGTGGGAGGAAACCAGAGACTCGGGAGGAAACCCCCACAAACATGGGGAGAACATATAAAACTCCACCGAGATGGGAACTCAAACCCAAGATGCCAGTGCTGAGAGGCAATCCTACCAACCACCAAACCACAGTGCTACTGTACGATTGTGTATAATGGTCAACAATTTAGCAAAATATATCTTATAACTTAACAGGGCTGGAAAATTCAGTCATTTTGTTCATATGTTCACTTTAGTAAGTATATTATACATGCATGGACACCTAAAAGTAGTAATATTCAAATAATTTTGTTTACAAATTGATTTAGTTGTTAACCAAGGCTGCATTCAGGGCAGCCATACCATCTGAATGTAAGATTGAGGTTACTTTTACCTTTAACATCATAACATTGTTATGTTGGTCACTACTCATTGATAAGGAGTCGATGCTTTTGTAAATGGCACCATTTGTATTGCTGGGAATTCCATGCTGGTATTAAGCTGGCATATGCTGGTTAATGCTGGTAGTATCATGGATCACCATGATGTTACCATACAAAACACAACATATGCTGGTTTTGCTGGTTGCCAGCACACCATATTCCCATGATGATGACCAGAATATCAGCATCCATTACACATTATATGCTGGTTTTGCTGCTCTGTGCTGTTAACAGGGTGAACTGTTCCTGCCTATCCAGACTGAGACAGATTTTGTAGAGATGCATGGTCAGAATCAGCCAAGATTGGAATCTTGCTCAAAACACACAATCCGCAATCTGCCAGGTTTTGCTTTTGGTTTTGGCAGATAACACATGCCAGGTTGCTGCTTTGAATATATTACTTTATTTAATCTGGTTTGTTTTTTCATGTAAGAATTTAAATGCTGGTTTGATTAATTGAAAAGCAAATGTCATGTATGCTGCAGCTATTACACAGCTAATACTTTATGAGCCGATTTGGTAATGTGACTTGGCCATTTTTGATGGTCATTGGACCATTTTTGATGCTTTGAAGATGCACTTACATTCAACTGATTATCTATGAGTCATCATATGAGATCATATAGATAATAAGCAGATTATATACCGGTGAGTTAGTGTCCTATCCAAATAAAATGAGATCAACAACAAACACTCATGGACTTGTATTACAGTCCTTTGGTGGTTAAACAAGGGCACTATAGTGGGCAAATCACAGTGTCTGTAAACGGGGCCTACTGTTGTGCCACAACAGCTATGTTGACAGTAGAGATGAATTGTGTGCTGCTGTACTTGTTCTGTTGGCCTGAAGAGAAGAGGTGTTTGGGTTTAAAGGAGCAAACTAGTGTCAGATTGCTGGTGTGACTTGGAGCACGCTGGTGATGCATGCAGCTTGGCCAGGCTTGGCTGTCATCGTAGAGCCCCTTGCCACAACACGTAGAACACACTTGTGTTGTTATGAATTGTGTTGTGGCACATTTTACAATGTTATGACACACGAAATTGTTCTTTGATAGCTCGAAGCGATTGCGTTCCTGTACTTGTATGACCTTACACAACACAACAAACCTACAGGCTTAGCATGCAGCAGCCAAAATATATATATATATATTTTTTTAACTAATAAAACATTTAAAAGGTACATCTCTGTTTGTTGCTACATTTTTCATCATGCTACTGATCTTTTAGCCTGCTAACAGCAGGGCGCAGTCAATATTGCTTATGTGCTATGAGTAAGAATTACTGTAATATCAGCTTTTTATTCAGTTTATTTTCTTAAAAAACTAAATGTTCATTCAGTAGTTCTTATGAATATACACAATAAATATGCCAGTGTTAAATCAACACTATTAGAGTTAAATTAACACTGAGGGTGTCAAAATGTAACACTCTCAGTTTTAATTTAACTCTAATAGTGTTGATTTAACACTGGCAGATTTACTGTGTATGAATATGAAAATTAGTCAGATAGCAAATATCAATAAAATACCCAGTTTTTGCAGAAAGCTGGAGGAGGCTGCTGTGGCCTAGTGGTGGCAGTCGTGGAATAGCAGGAGTAATCGTGGCCTTGTGGAGGCAGCCATGGCAAAGAGGGGACAGCTTTGACCTGATATGGGCAGCTGTGGGCTTAGCCGTGGCCTAGTGGTGGCAGCCATGGCAGAGTATGGAAAGCCTTGGTCTGGTGTGGGCAGCTGTGGCATAGTGGGGGCAGCTGTGGCCTGGTGAGGGCTGCTGTAGCATAACGGTGGCTGGCAGGGGCAGCTGTGGCCTGTTGGGCTCAGCTGTGACATAGCAGTGGCAGTTGTGGCATAGTGGTGGCAACCGTGGCATAGCAGTGCCAGCCATGGCCTGGTGGCGGCAGTTGTGGCATAGTGCGGGCATCCGTGGCATATCGGGGCAGCTGTTGCCTGGTGGTTAGGGACCTGGTCTTGTGACTGAAAGGTTGCTGGTTCAATCCCCTGGCAGGACATGACTGAAGTGCCCTTGAGCAAGGCACCTAAACCTCGACTGCTCATTGGGCACTGTGGATAGGACTGCCCACTGCTTCAGGCAAGTGTGCACACTGCGCCATAGTGTCCACCTGTGTGTGTAAATGTAGATTTGGTCAGTGATTGTGCACTTTTACTTTACAGCAAAGCATTTGTCTTTAAAATATGTCTAAAAAGTGAAACAAACTGTAACACTACCTCGCACTGGAGGTGATGGCCCTATATGTTGCCAAGTGTCAATAACATTTGGACCATTAATTCTTGCCTCAGGATAAAAGTGCGCATGGTGTTTTATCGTCCGTGCCCCGTACACCTTTTCTCATGTTTTCAGCGAGATCCAGGCATGAGGTCTGCTGAGAGACTCCTTCACTCCTTCTTCTCTCTCCCAAGGAGTTTAGAGGCTTTAGGTGATTAAGAGCAAAAATAAGTCTTCTCTCCCTTCAGCGCTGCAGGGCTGTGGTGCTTTAAGCAACAAAGGTTGAGGATTAAAGGCAAAAAAAGTGTGTCTGCTTTTTCAACACGGTCATTTTTCTCACCAGCCTTGATCACGAAGGTATGAAATTACTTTGGTGTGTATGAAAACATTGCTGCGGATTATGCATTTTTGAAAAGATGTTTTCATAACCGGAGTTCTCGTTCTTGAATATATCCTGCGGGTTATAGGAGCTGAGAAGGCACCGGTGTTATCACTAGTCACTCGAAGCCCCCGAGTTTGGACATCTGTTTAGTTTTTAGGAACAAAGAGAAGTCGAGCCACAGATCATTGATAAAGGTTCACGTGATGGATAGCCAGTTGTGACTGTGGAGGTCGTGAGGGTCGCACTGAATGTGAGCCAAATTTGCCTAATTTAAAAGTCCCTGAAAGCAAAAAAGAATCAATGAATTTCACTTTGTGCAGAGCTCATATGCACTCTTAGCAAGAAGAGGTCTGTATAGAACCTTATAACAAGCACTTTGTACTATGTAGAACAATACACTCTTAAAAAGATGGTCCATCTACAACATTCTTCATCAACTGAAGAGCCCTTTAGTCATGCAATGGGTTCTTTGACTGTTCATGGTTCTATATATAACTATTTTCTTTACTATATACATATTATTCCGTAAATAACATCAAAATAGCATAGTACATGCAATAGTTAAGAGGCTTATTAAAATATATTATTATTATTATTATTATTATTATTATTATTATTATTATTATTATTATTATTATTATTATTATTATTTATTAATGCTGTTGTAATTAGTTAATATCAAATGAACTAATAAATGTTGGGCAACATATAACTTAAAACTGACTATAATACAGAGATACTCTGTACCTTTAGGTATTCAGAAGGTCATTTGAGTCCTCATGGTTCGAACTGGTATCTGTACTAAAGAACCATTGAAGGAGTGAATTTGAAACCTCAACCACCATCATTGAACAGCATCCACTTGAATGATGTAATAGCAGCATGTATGCTTGCTTATTAGCCACTAGCCATATAACTAGGCCAGTTTTGAAGAAGGGAAGCTTAAGAGTGGTACATTTAACCAATACACTGGCCTAACTGGCCATACTTTTAGGATAAATGGCAGGAATCGTTCTCAGACCTCAGCAATACTACTTCCCACCTCTTATCCCTACTTTTAACTGTCAGGGTTTTCCTTGGCAGTCTCCCATCCAAGATCTAACCAAACCCAGACCTGCTTAGCATCAGTGGATGTTGTGTTTGTGGCTTGAACTTTCTCTTTGTTTGTGCTGCTGCAACAAAAAATTGTTGTGATGATGTATAATAATGTACAAGAATGTGAAGTTTAGACAATAGGTCCACTCATCATTTCTGATATCTCGTCTTCTTCCTCAGGCCTTAAATGTCAGATGTCTCAAAGACTACAATTCAGAAATTGATTATGGATAAAGTCTTTGAACCCGTCTTGCTGTTCCGGTGCAGCACCAGCAGAGACAGTTACTATAGCCCTACAAACAGGACTGTATAGAACACAGCTGGGTGTTGATTTTAATGAGTTGCTATGTCTCAGACCTGGTCCAGGTGGAGAAAATCTATTAAGATTGACAACCGTTTAGGGTGAAGCCAATGAATGTGGAGCAGATTGCTTTAAAAGGCTGCAGGAGACTGTTGATCTTTATGGCTCAGAGGCCTCCTCATTTGTTCATCTATCTGTGACTGGGCCAGATGGTGTGGAGTGGGCGAGATGTGGGCTGTGTCAATAGAGTAACAACTGTGAGTGTTATGTTAGTCACCCTGTCTCTGCAGTGCCGTCTTCAGCCGAGAGCCCAGCAGCTAGCATCATTCGTTTCAGCCATCTCCATGTTATGCTTTGAGTTATACAAGTGCATAAAACGGTCTAGTCTTCATTGCTTGTCTAATTTATTATGCTATGATCGCTTTTGCCTAAAGATAAGTACATTCCTTGCAGTTTGATTCGATTTAAGACTAGTTGCTTGGGCTTTAGAAAGGCCTTGAGATTACATTAAGGCTATGGGTGCTATGTATCATTAATCACTATGACTGCTTCACTATTATCACAGTCATTATCAGTTTGGGTGTTTGCAAAGTTGATATACTCAGTAATATGCAAATCAGGCCTCTAACAGATCTCTGTTTACAAAATTAATATTTCTGGCAGTGATTATTCATGAAATCATGTGTTCATCTGTGACTGAAGTTATTTGTGCAATCCAGCATCAACAAGTCATTTTGGACAGAATAATGCAGACCAGTCTCTGTCAGTGCCATTTAATCTATTCACTAATGGGTGTGTTTCATTTCATTTTGGTGGTATTATGTAGAATTCTCAATTCTTAACTCTTTTTATGCCTTAAAAAGAAACAGGCTGTTATTACTCACTGTTAAGTCTGATATATGTGCCATATTAAAGCTTAAACGATCCTTATCTTGTAACCTGAATGGGCGGAGCTAATTGCTGTTGACTGCATCACAAAAGCAGTGGATTCAGGCTGTTTTTGCAGCATTTCTGTGCATCATTTGGACAGGGAAAGTAAAGTAGTGGTTATACCTCTCATCTTTTTCAGAAAAATCAAGCTTTGTGTAAAATAATGGGCGCTGAATATTGAAAATGCAGTATGCATTAGTATAATCACAAAGCTAGTATTCTGTACATTTTGTGCAGCCATAATTAAGGGGTAGGGTTAGTTGTGCTGGCACTATTGTATGTCTCGTAGCTATAGCTATAGTCCATACCATCAGAGCAGGCAATGTGTGACTTCCAGTTCTAAGCAGCTTCCATAGCCGGTGGCTACAGAATCATCATTAATCATTCTGTCAGATCTTTGTAGGGCAAATTATAACCAGAATCATCCTCAAAATGTCAAGGATAAAGGATGGCTTTCGTGAGAGGTAGACTAACGTGTGATACCGGGGGGACTTTGCCCTGGAGTGAACTGGACCCAGTGAGAATCATAAGCTTTTTGGGCCGGAGCAGAAACCGGGCAGATGCGGCATGGCCGGCTTCCCAAGGACAGGCCATTTTGAAGGCTTCTCATTAAAAAAGCTCTGCCATTGTTTACGGATCTTAATGAGAATCACAGCAAGCAGCCAGTCGAACAAAGGCGAAGTGAGCAGAAAACACAGACGTCCCGCTTCCGAACGGGACACATTTACTCTTCCAGAGGACAGAACGCAGTCTCACCCCAGCTTTTGTGATGATGAAGGCACCTCCTGGGTCCTCAGAACTCTTGCTCTCATTACTGTTATTGAGAGAGACAGTCCCTGTACACCAGTTTGCCGTGATATGGAAAAGCCTTAATTAGTTCATCCCCCAATATGGCCATCCACCTCTAACAATTTGTGGTGCCACTTGGGGGCATCATGCCATATTCTCACGCGCTATGTTTCATGCATTTACAGCATAAGCTTGCTGTGGAGCCACTCTGACACTCTGGCCACTTTCTCAGGCTTGGGCAGGAATATATTTATATCTTTGCCCTTTCGTGAGGACAAATAACTGCATGTTTTCTATGCAGCAGCAGGAGAGTAAAAGGCATTTTTTAGAGGCAGCACATTATGAGACATCTGCTAAAGGACACTGCACACACGGTCATGTCAGAACGTTATGACTCGGCCTGGGATGTCACAGAAGGTTTGCTGCGTGTGTAAATAAGTGAGCACACCAGTCAGTTGTAGCAGAGTGTAAAACCATCATCATGGACAAAGGATGTGATGTGGCTGATGTGGCAGCATCTCAGAAACCACTAAGTTTGTGGGATGTAGAGCTGCTGTAGGGAAGGTGTACTGAGAATGGACTTCTTGTCACTCAGTGGTGCCCCGTGGGTCATAGATGCCAGAGAGGAACGACAACTCCTGTGAATGGTACAGAGCAATCACACTACAGTGGACCAATTACCCTCTATAAAGAATTCGGGGATCACCAAGTCACGTTTCATCTTCATAAAACTCTGTCTTTTTCAATTCAATTCAGTTGTATTAGTTTAGTGCATCTGCAGCTGGTGTTGTCACAAAGCAGATAAAGAAGCCAGGTGCAAGCCAGAGGCAGTAATGGCAAGGAAGCACTACCTAACAGACAAGAGGAGGAGACCTTGAGAGGATGAAGGGGGAACCCAGTCTGCTCTGGTCATCGTCGGCTGGCAAAAAATACCACTTCAGATGTAATGATGTGTGAGATTTAGAGAGTTCAACACAGGACAAACAACAAACAGAGTAGGGTTGTCAGGAAAGCAAACCTAATATCATAATTAACATATAAATATTTATAAAATATCATCATTTTTATAAAATCACAGAAGATAAAAAAAGTTTTTCTATAAAAAATAAGCAGTTTTTTCACAGTAACCATTAAATACAACTTCAGAATGTTCATTTTGAGTGCAGTGTTGAACCGTTCAAACATCTTTGTTACATTAGGTCATATAATGCATTGGTCCAAACAATACACACACACACACACACACACACACAGAGTTTGAATTGAAATGTTCCCATTTCATGGCCTAGAATCACATAATTTGCCCAATACAGAGTCGCCAACTACAGGGGTTAGACAATGAAAGTGAAACAGCTGTCATGTTAGTGTGGGAGGTTTCATGGCTAAATTGGACCAGTCTGGTGGTCTTCATTAATGTCACATTGCACCAGTAAGAGCAGAGTGTGAAGGTTCAGTTAGCAGGTAAGAGCACAGTTATATAGTATATTACAATGCACACAACATTATGGTGACATACCAGAGTTCAAAAGAGGACACATTGTTGGTGCACGTCTTGCTGGTGCATCTGTGACCAAGACAGCAAGTCTTTGTGTCTAAATATTATTGAGCCACTTTGGGGTGTTTTGGAGGAGCGAGTCAGGAAACGGTTTCCTCCACCAGCATCACGTAGTGACCTGACCACTATGCTGCAAGAAGAATGGCTTAAAATCCCTCTGACCACTGTGCAGGACTTGTATATGTCATTCCCAAGACGAACTGACGCTGTATTGGCCGCAAAAGGAGGCCCTACACCTACTAATAAATTATTGTGGTCTAAAACCAGCTGTTTCAGTTTCGTTGTCTAACCCCTGTATATGCTAGTTCTCATGTAGCATCATGTTTCAGCCAAGCGCAGCTCACTCAAGCAGGGAAAATACTACATTAGTTTGGCTTCAGTGTCAAAATCTCATCGCCCTTAGGCACCCCCTTCATTGAACATTTCACCTCAAATTGCTTCCATGAATCTAAAGTGACAAATAATGCCTCCATGCTATGCTCAGACCTGCAATTAAAGTACAGACCACTTAAATTGAGCATTTTCGTAGCATTTTTTGTTAAATGGTCTATTTCACGAGAAAAGGTTCATTTCGCGGTCTGTGGCACAATTTTCATGGGGACTCTAACTGTAATACTCAACACTAATGTTAATATAGCAAAACATTAAATACACAATCATTAAGCCAGTTTATTGGACTGAATATGGTAAAAATGATTCCTTTTTACAGTTTAATTAACATTCACTTGTGTGTTAGTATCGTAGTGAATAGGTCTCATCTGAATCAAAATATCATTGTACAATTGAATTTGTCTAGAGGCTCTTCAAATAATCATTCTTAGATGATTCTTTAAAGAACCATCAAATGAAAGATTATTTATGGAAGAAAGGTTCTTATATGGTATCTCGTTTTAAGAGAAAATGAAATTGGTAAGATGCACACAGAGTCTTTCAGGGTGCTTTAATGTGAAATGCTTCATTCTAGTCAAAATTGTTCACAGTGGCAGTGATAGGAACTGTATTACCTGAAATATTACGAATACACTGCTTGAAGTCTCAGACATGGTTTTAGGCAGGTTTTGAGATATTTGTGCTTTTAAAATCCACTGCAGAGAGATACATGCTGAACATTATAATGCAAAATAGTCTCCATAGAATCCATCAATATAACATGTTAAAAGTGGAATAGTCAATAAATGGTATATTTTCATTGTAGACATTGTGACCTCTGGTTCTTATCACCACCATTATAAAGAAATCAGAGTTGTTAGAATTCTATATAATGTAATACTCTAGTCATATCAGAACATTTTGTGTATTGTGCCATGTGACCACAATAAATAAGTGAGCGCACTAGTCAGTTGTAGCAGAGTGTAAACCAGGGGTAGGCAACTCCAGTCCTGGAGTGCCGGTTTCCTGCACAGTTTGGTGATGTCACTGCTCTGACACTACATTGAAACATGCTAATTGCCCGCTGAGTTGAATCTGGGGTGTTTGATCAGGTAGATCACCAAACTGTGCAGGAACCCGGCACTCCAGGACTGGAGTTGGCCACCCCTGGTGTAAACCCTTCATCACAGGCAAAGGATGTGATCTGATGGATGTCCAAAAGGCATGATAAGGTGAAGAGTGGCAGCATCTCAGAAAGCACTAACTTTGTGGGATTGTTGTAGTGAAGGTGTGCTGAGTACAGACATCTCGTACATTGAGTGCCTCCAAGTGGTGCCCCACGGGCCATGTTTGCCAGAGGCGAAAAAGTCTGGCAAGTGGTACAGAGCTCGACATGCCACATTGGACTAGTTAACCTCCTACAGTCCATGCCACCATACCTTGCTATTAGGTGGTCATAATATTCTGATTAGATTATGTACATCAAACAATTCTGAGTGACTTTAGCATCTTAGCAATAAATTCAAAATCCCCTGAAATAAAGTCCTGTTGGCACTTTTGTAATTTGTTTCTAGGTTTCTGCCAATTTTTATCCCCTTCCCAATGTAGTAGTAGCCAATTAGCCCATCCCCTCCGTTAGGCCTCTCCCCATCACTTTGCAATGTCCCTGACTCTAGGAGGGTGCAGGCAAGCACAAGCCTCCTCCGTTGCGTGTGATGCAGCCACCACTTCTTTTCGAACCACCGCTGATACACCATCACTGGAGAGCCTAACGCACTTGGAGGAAGGCACACAGGGTCCCCAGCTCCGATTGGACCAATCAGTAGATGTCTGAGCCAGCGGACATTGCAATGTGAGAGTGATAGAGAGAGAGTGAGAGCGCCATCTACCCGCCAGAAAGAGCACTGCCAATTTTTGCTCTCTTGGGCCCCGGCTGTTGATGGCAAACAGCATGACCGGGAATCAAACTCAAGATCCTCGGGTCATAGTGGTAGCTTCTTTGCCCGCTGAGCCACTCGGGGCCCTGGCACTTAATTTTTTAAGAATGTATGCAAAAGACAATGTCAACATGGTTCTCGCATTGAAAGTCTGTATTCTTATTGAAAAAGTATTGAAATTTCAGTGTCCTGTGCAGCTCCAGTGCAGAATTCTGCACTGAGGTATCTGTATTAGAATGAGGGTGGCTGATGAGTAAAGCTATGATCATTATTTACTGCTCTCCTTCATTAGAACTTTTTCAACTGCACTGGTTTTTCATGATGGAAAGTCATTTCCTTAATTTACAGCTGAAACTCGAGACTCAAGACTGTCTGGGAAATTTGATGCAGGCATCGGCGCTGTGCGTTCATGGTCAGTAATGGCAGTCCTCAGTGAGATGGGGAGCGAGTCTCTGTAGGTATTACGTTTCTGGGCAACAGAATGACAGCTGTGCATTGCTTTGTAATGGAGGGGCATGCAGATGAAAGGCGAGTGTCCAGGGGAGAGATAGAAAAGTGAGCGAGAGCTCAGGATATGGCTGCAGCTGTGTTTGAACAGTCACATTACTATTCAGTCACTGGGTAGTCTCTATTGAGGAAAGAAAATTACAACTTCCTTATAAAATTGTGTCCTACATTCTGCACATTCTTAATAATAAAGGTTCTTAAATGGTTATTTGACTTGGATTTACAGTTCTAGGAATAACCTTGGAATAAAAACCTTATGGAATAACAATACCAGGATACTTTATTTAGAATAGGATATGTTTTATGGCTTTCTTGGTGGTTAGCATGTTTGCCTCTCACTGCTGGGGTCTTGGGTTCGAGTCTCGATCTGGGTGGCATTTCTATGTTCTTTCCATGTGTGAAGGGAATTCCTCCGAATTTCCATATACAGTCCAAAAACATGGAGGTGAACTCTTGGTGTACCTTGGTGTGTGTATGTGTAGTCAGTGATGGATTGGTGCTCTGTCCTGGCTATAGCTAGAATGATGTAATGCCCTGCTCAGTGCCCAATGACGGCATAGGGGAGTTCACAGTGACCCTGAAATGGATTAAGTGGTTAAGAACATGGATGATATGTTTTGCTCTACACAATACAAAACAATGTATGCACATGGTAGGCACTCATATTCAGAGTTACAATTACACTCATGTTATATTTGTAGGTGGAGTTTGGAGTCTTGCCCAAGGACTCTTATTGGTGTAGTGTTGCCCAGATTAGGGCTCAAACCCCAGTCTGCCATGTGGTGGTCAGGGATATAACCAAATACATTATGCCACCCATAATTAGTTGTATGAGTTGGACACCAGTATTTAAAAAATGCTATCAAATTTGATGAATTCAGTGACTAAACTGCACTGAATCCAGTTAAAAAGGTCTAATTGTACTCTATTTGCAATGAACAGTCAGTGTTCTTTAATGCCACTTTTCCACAATAATGTGCCAGTGCTCATGCTGGAACTGTTGATGGTTCCCATGAACCAGTGAACCTTTTAAGAATGGACCTGTGTTTCCTCTGGATTTAGAGCCTAGTGATTTTGTATATGGATATGGACTAATCCAGGAAACGAAGTTGGAGGAAGACACTGGCTGTGTTTACATGCAAAGATTTTCACCAATCTGACTGAATTCATTCTGATTATATATTAAGATGTTTAGATGCAAACAATACTTAACAATCTGATTAACATCTGTTTTTATATACACACTGCAGTAAAAGACACCTAGAGCACCATTTAGCATACATGTTAGCATGACAATAAGAAATAAAAGTGGTGTAGAAAGAGAAACACATTTGAGCACTTGTTCTTTTGTTTAATAAAGTGTACAGTTTGATAAATGTGTCTGTGTTTTAGATATTGGCTGGATTTCAGTGTTCTGGCTCTTAGCTTAATTTAATGACATGAATGCTAACAGGCTAGCTCGCTACCCACCCTCTTTACTATGTATAATGCTGCAAAAAGTACAAATAAAATAATACTAAAATCAAATTTTCAGTAATGTGTCATATTTCAGAAACTAAAGATAATATACACTCAAAATATGGTAAAACCAAATTTTTACTATTTATTTATTTAATTATTTACTTCTGGCTTGAAAAAAATTGCCACGACATATATTTTGCTGATAATCTCAAAATGCTACTTTTTATTTTTACAACCTTTTAAAGTTTCAATTTGATCTTCTCTACAGGCTCCAGATGTTGTGTTAAACATCCGTTATGACACAAATGCACATGTGTATAACATACTTAACCTTTCCAATTAGTAATCTAATCACATACAGGTGTTTGCATGACTGTTATTCATCTATCTAACAGATTATTTAAAGTATTATCATATTATCCACTTCATTCAGTTAAATATATTATACTCGGAATGACCTCAACCGTACTAGTCTGTTTTGATTGAGGTGCATGCATGAGCATATTCTATTTCACTTGAGCTATTATTTTAATTATTAACAAATTATTAGACTGCATGTAAATGTGGCTACTGTATAAACCACATGGAGGAACATGGTCTTCTTTTGCACATTTTTTTTCTATTTTAAAGCCTGTAACCATGCAGAATCAGAGGTGTCTGCTGGTGATTGGCATTGAGTCACCAAGTTCAATGCTCTAGTCAGTTGATTTGCTGGCCTATGTCCTGTCTCATCAACTTTGACGCCATATTTATTTCTGCGGCATCCAGCAGCACTTTTGGTTCTAAATGATGGAACCCATGGAGTGAATGATGGAGCCAATATATTGTAGAAAGTACTGATAATATCAATGACATACTCAGAACAGCAGATTACTATTGACATATCATTTGTGTCAGTACGATACAATTTCCAAAGATTTATTCCATTGATATGTTCTTTAGAGAACTAAAACAGACAACACTCTATTATGGCCCTTTGTATAGAGTTTTTCTAAATGTCACACTGACTTTTTTTTTATTTTATTTTAATGTAAAAACATGAATTTTGGTTCATTTTGAGACTTTAAGTGTCTACAGTGATCACTATCTTTGTAGCCCTAAAATAAATATGGTTAAAATATGGCACATATTCTTTTAACAAATCAAAGTTATTGGACTGCTGCATTTATTGAGTTGCAAACTATGCTGCATGTCCTCGGTGCACTTTTCCATGGAGACCCCGAGCTGTGATGGATCATTATTCCATTTGTGAATGCCACTGCACTGTGAGTTATTTCAGCTGTGATTAAACGATTGCACAGTGGCTTTTTGGAGAGCTGATGGATGGACTGAAGCAGGAGGTGACCGCTGCACATACTTGAACCCCCTTATTGTTTCTCTGAAAGCACGCTCCCTTGTTTGTCAATAGCAGATATGAATCTGTCGTTAGAACAGGCGGCTTTTAATGGACCGGGACAAGTTCGGTCGGATGAGCGCAGGAATGCTCAGCACATGCACCCTCATTAATCGCTGACCCTGTATTTGCTCCTGACATGTTATGTATGGGAGCTGGCAGGGGGTTGTAAAGCTGTTTTTGCAGAGAATCTATGGCTGTCCTTCATTTGACAGTGCCATTAGGTGAATTCACCCCCCGACTTCTAATCAGTATCAAACGAGACCCATTATCTGTGTGCCACTTTAGCTGCATCAACTGTGTGTGTGTGTGTGTGTGTGTGTGTGTGTGTGTGTGTGGTGCATGCCTCAGGCACGATGGTGTGTGTTTTCTGGCTTCACGGGTTTATTCACATCATACATCAAGCTGACGATTCAGTTATGGCACCATACAGTGACACTTGCTGTGCGAATGCTGTGGCGATGAGGTTGCTTCCAGAGCTGAAGTTGAAGCTAAATACAATAGACGGGCATACAATGTATGAAAATAATGAAAATGATAATGATTTACCATAAGCATGTGTCAGTTTCACAGCTAAACTTAAAGCCTTGAAGATAAATATTAGACTGCATCATGGCCGATACTGAGTACCATTTTGATATGGTCTTAAAATCACTACCTCATTACCTCAATACCAATACCATTAGGGCTATGAAGATAACTGATCACTATAGACATCTTAACTATCATTCTTTACCCAAACAACCTTGAATAACTAATATTAATGAAGATCTGGTGATGAAATAGTGATTAAATAGTCTGTGTGAAAAGTGTGAGTAGATGGGTGTTCATGTCTGATGTCTGATATCTGCGGCTGTAGGAGTGGAGGCCGGCGCCTGTCCAGCCGTCTCTATCGGTCTCCTCAGTTATCCTCGTGGACACAGCACAGGATGTTGGTTATTTCACTCTGAGAATTGTACAGAGATATGTGTATAATGTATCAGTGCACAGTACAGGAGGAAGTGTTCATGGTGTGAACTTATTGGATAACAAATTTCATTCAGAAGACACAACGTCTCCATGCAGACACATCACCACCTGATCAGGAGAAAAGAACTGCATGCTGGAACATTTTCAGCACATGTTGTAACATTAGTCTGAGGCTTATTTAATCCACATTTCATAATCATATCTTAATTAGTATTAAAGTTATTCATGATTGTTTGTGCAAAGAAGCAAACAGGACACCCTTCACTTCTACCTGTTTTTATGCTTGAAGAGTTTATGGTGACTAGTTTTTAAATTCTTTTTTGCATCAATTACTATTGTTATTATTAAACTGTCATTTATTATATGAGCCTCCAGATATGATAAATATCCTATAAAAGTAATTAGCCTAGCGCTATATGTCCAATTCAAAAAGCATTCAGGAAGCTTTATTCTGTACAGACATCTAATACAGTATACAGACCATCAGGCAGTGCTGAGTAGAACATGTCTGCTTGTACAAGCTCATACGTCACTGTTGACATTTTTTGGATTGCTTGTTGCAACAACTGGTTTATGAAATATCATGGATCTACTTAACAAAGCAGAATTCAAGATGATAAATAAGCAGAGAAATACCACCGTCCCTGAGGACTGAGCTTGCTGGCGCCAGCTAGGCCACAGTGGAACAGGGAGGGGGTCTGCTTTAGTAAGTGTGTGTGGATGAATAATTAAATGAATACAGTCAGAGTCAGAGATTGAGGCGCTGAGGCTGGCAGGTGCCATGCTGGGACTGGGCGTGGCTGCCTTGTGACTGTGGGCGTGGGCTCTGGAGGAATGGGCTCGTGGTGGTGCTGGTGGCAGGTGAGTGCGGCAGATGGCCTAGCGCCAGTCTGGCGTGCGACTGCTCTCTAGGAGACCCACTTTTGCCATTCCACTGGGAGACAGTGGAGACTGCAGACTGGCGACACCAAACCCTGAGGGGCAGCCTCATTCTGCCTAGCTTCACCTGTGACACAGAGCTTGGCTGGCAGAACAGAGAAGGTGGTGGTGGTAGAGGTGGGAAGGAGAGGTTATTTGGAAAGGAGGGCATAGATGACAGACAACTAGGTAGCTTTTTTCCTTAAAATTAATCAAAATAGTAAATGAGAATGTTTTTATTTTGCTTATTTGTTTGATAAATCAATCTGCATACATTTATCGTCCATGAAATTATATTTATTTTTTGTCTTGAGCTAGCCTTCTGTAGATAAGATTGGACATCCATGTTATAGCAACTCTAAATTTGACTTTTTCACTGTTTATTACTGTTGTAATGTTTCTAACGGATTTAAAATGGAGAAATAGTCTTTGATTCCAGTCTTCTGGGCGAGGTTTGGTGATGTTTTTCAAGGTATTGCATACTAGGGATGTAAGAAAATATCAATACACTTGAGTATTGCAATATTATTTTTGGTGATACTGTATTGATTGTAAAAAAAACCCCACAGTATCACATTTTAATTAATACTTTACATTCAAAGATTGGTTTGTTTTTTGTTGTGGTTAACCCCCCAGCCTCTAAATAGCATTGTTGTGATCTATCTTCAGCCATTAGACTCTTCCAGTGTGGTACAAACAAGCAATGTAAGAGGGCTTAGTTGACAACTTTCCTAAAATTACATTAAAAAGGAAATCACCATATTTCACAGTTGAAAGATTCCATTCCATTATCACACCCGCTTAATCCTTATCAGGGTCGTGGTTAGTCCCCCACCCCCTCACTGGGCACAGTGCAGGGCATTACACTATTCAACTAAGCCCAGGACAGGGTGCCAATCCATCGCTGGGTGCACACACGCACACATAAACACATACAGTACGATGTAGAATACCCAATCCACCTGACCTCCATGTTTTTGGACTGTGGGAGGAAACCAGAAACCCCGGAGGAAACCCACGCAGACACAGGGAGAACATGGAAACTCCACTTATATGGGGACTTGAACCCAAGACCTCAGCGCTGAGAGGCGAACGTGCTGACCACTACGCCACCATGTTGAAAGATATTTCCATAAAATTTCACAATATAGTGAATCATAACCTCTGATACATTTTGTATCATCAGTTATTGCCAATAAACTGAGCTGAATGCCATTTTCAGCTATGACCAAAATTTAAGGGGTCAACCCAGAGCCTTGAGTCATGCCAGTGATTGTAGAAGTCATTTTAACTAATGCCATTAATTGTTACTTTGCTTTTATGCTAGCCAAAGCTTTCTAGCTTCATCCCTTCATCTGCTTTTTCTTGCTTCTTTGCCCTTTTGTCAGTATTAATGTCATTATTCTAATCATAATTCAGATGTGGCCCAATTTGGACACCATGTTTCGCTTTTAAAAAGTGGGCTTTAAGAAGCTTTCAAGCAATTAGGAGAGAAACTGCAAGTAGGACTCAAGAATGAAGGGCTCACATCCAGGTCCGTGATGGCTAACTGTTTGCGAACACCTGTGGAGATGCAGGAAAGGCTCAGGGGGCTGTGCAGGGACTTATTGGCGCTAGCTGCACATTTCTGAGTGTGCACCAAGTTGTCTCGTAGGGACGGCGCACTCACTCAGGCATTGTTCCTTGGGCTTGTTGTGCCATGGCTTCTCACGCTACCTGTTATTAGAAGATACAATCGGGCCCTTAGACTTCAGGCTGGCATACTGACGTCAGACTTTATCTGAACTCTCTAAAGTCCACTCCGCAGTGGCAACCTTTGCAGCTTGTTCTACTTACAGCCTATTGGGAATGGGGGGAGAAAAGGAGCGCTGTACTAAGAGTCAAGGTAATGGAGGTAAGAAGTGTCCTAGAACAGTGTTTACGACAACACACCGAGAAGGGTTCATGACCGTCTCCGATTGCTGCGTATCTCTCAGTTCAGAGATAAAAACTTGATGTTCTACCTTATCTAATTCTGGTTGAGGAGTGGTTTACACTGGACCTCGAATCCACCAGGGCTTGATGTGATCGCCGGCCTGACTTAATGAAATGAGTTGTCTCAGCGTGAGATTAGGTGTGGTTTCGCTATCTAGACGAGAGTGGAACATTGCTAGTTGCTGATAAATCGGTGGAGACAATGGGTTTGGTGAAGAAGGGTGGGGCTCCCTCCTTTTTCCCCCTCCCTCTCTGTCTGTCTCTCTCCCTCCCAGGAGTGTTCTGCTGCTCTAGCTCCTGTCCTAGCTTCTCGTCCGGCTCCCAAAATAGCGCCGTGGAGAAAACAGTGAAATGTGTCAAGGTTAGATTGAAACAGCTTATCCCCGCGAGATTATTAAACGTGACTACTTTCCTTGGTCTTGCGAGACGTGATAAATTATTGACAGTGGAAGCTTAAGCAGTGGAATTTATGCGTGGGCTTCAGATGAGATTTAACCTTGTTATACTGAAATGAGTCATCACCACTCGTAATGTCTCCCCGTCGAAACGGGGCGACGTTTTTACAGTAGCGCATAATGTCTCACTAAACAACCCAGAGCAGGCCGCAACAGGAGAGTTAGGACCCAAACGTGCGCTCAGAATTAACCATCCTTTGTACTCCAGCAATGCAGATGGGTTTCGTTTGTGGCGTGGCCTCGTATAATGACCGGAGATGTTATGCACGTGTGTGACTTCTGGCTCCTCGCTCTTCAGATTGTAGCTTCTTTCTCATTGTGTCCACAGTTGCCTTTACACTTCAACTGCCAGACTCCAGGGGGAACATATGCTGCTCTGACTGGCCGGACAATGTGCAAAAGTAGCAGCTGTCCACTGGATTTATTTTCACCTCAGCCCCCTGATTATATTTCAGAGAGTGTCTAGGTTTTAAAAAGCTGAGCTAGTGACCGAGGCACGCTCCTTTGTGCTCTCGCGATGGTTTAAAAGACTCTCAGGAGGGACAGAATTTGTTTTGTTGTTTGATTCTGCAATTGAGGCTTTTTTCCTCATTTTTGGAGATGGAAAGTTTAAAACCATTTCTGCAGCTTAATGGACCAGCTGTTCTGCAGACACACTCTGTATTCATTAGTGCCATTTCCCAAGCCATGGATAAGTGGTAATAGCCTGAGATGTGTGAATTTTCATCTCAGAAGAGCTATAGAAACCTTGAGACATTTTTGTTCTTTGCATAAATGTTTAAATACAGTTGCATTTATTATCTGCAAAATCCACAAAACTGGAGCCTGCAGATATACCAACATTGGCCAACTGTTGGTCTTGCATCAGTTTACAGTGTTTCCGCTGTATGTAAATGTATGCCACTGCGTCTTACGCTGACGTCATCACAAAACTCTGCAGAAGCCTTTTCATGTGAAATGTAAACAGAAAGATCCAGGAAGTGAATCTTATGTAAATGAAAACACATGTACATTTTGATATGCTTTCCTATGATTTTATTTAAGATTTTGTGTGTGTGATCACTTATTTCAGTTTTTATATAGACTGTTTTCACTTTCACTAGCATAATGGTAATTTCCATTAGCCAGTCTATGGGAATTCCTATGTAATGTTAGCATTAAGCTGATGCTTATGCTTTAAGTGATTTTTACATGTTTTAAGTATCTTTTAAAGTCTAATTGAGCACAATTATTGTTCACAGATTTTAATCAAGACCTTGTTGTCCCAGGACACAAATATGAACACAAACTGACTTTTCACTCCTTTGTCCTATTCAGACTGTATTAAATTGGCATGGGGTCTTGGAGTAATTTCAGTTTTCTACAGGAGATCCTCTGTGATTTTATTTACGTCTCTCCATGTCTGTGTTTTTTACCTCCTCATCCTCTGAGAGAAATATGGAATTAATTACCTACTGTTTTGTCTAAGAGCACATCTGATTGTTTTAGTCCTGTCTGGCTGCAAATCTCAGTGATTTTCCAGACAGATGTCTTCTCGCATTAGAATAGCCACGTATACGTAGGGTCTGTCTCAGTACCAAGTGAGCTTCATATAGACTGCATTTTACATCACAATATGAACCCTGCAGAAGAAGACTACTTAGATACCGCAAAATGTTTACTACTGAGACGGAATATCGAGAGCATTGAATGCTTCCTCAGTCGTTAAGACAATCCCACAATGCAATGCAGTGCAGTGGACACAAGCGGAGCAGCCAGCAGCGATATGATTTTGAAGTTACATTTATTTCTAGTAAAACTGCTATAAAAACAGCAAAAGCAGATAAAGCTGGTGGGCGAGAATAAGTGATGTCATCACCTTTAATCTCCTATTGCATAGAAAAACCTTCATGTGCAGGAAAAAGAAACTTAAATGGAAGGTAAAAGTGAGGCTGATTATTATCACATAAGTCACTGTATCACTGTGATAATGTTAATAATATAATGATAATAATAGACACAAGTCTTAAGGATAGTGAGGAGCATAATTTATTAAGAGCATAAACGAATATATAATAAAAATCCCATGACACATCCAGACTTGTTAAAATTATAACCCCTCAGAAACTCACTGCTGTAGTCATTTTAATGCCATCTGGATGTTTCATCACTGAGGAGACGTGTAAAATATTTCATTACAGGCGTCCCCCTGATAAACAAATCCCATCCCAATAGGGCTTATGTTCCAGTAGTGCACTTCACTACACTACACTTCTTTCATGCAGCTTCTTTGTACTGTTTATATTTTACTGCTTAATAAAGTACAGGTTTGCGGACTTCCTCAGGAGGAACTATTCCAAACAAACTGCCACGGAAAATAAACCTAGACTCATGGATTTATGA
Source organism: Crenuchus spilurus (assembly GCA_036984385.1). Lineage (NCBI taxonomy): Eukaryota > Metazoa > Chordata > Actinopteri > Characiformes > Crenuchidae > Crenuchus > Crenuchus spilurus. The sequence goes on along the minus strand of BRDA01052869.1, from coordinate 56,899 downwards.
GTTTTGTCCCTTTTGATCTGTTGTAATGAACTCTGATGTTGTTGTGAACCTCTAACACCTCTAGTCATTGATATATTATGAAAAAAATGGTGCGGCTCAATGTTAGCGAGCTCAATGCTGGTAATTATTTAATGTCAGTAATAATAATCGCCAGTGATGTTTATATTGCGAAGGTGGCTTTTGACATGTAATATTTTAATTATTTCAAGTAATGTAACTCATTATATTTGATTACTTATGCGATGCATCCCCTAGGGTTGCCAGGTGGTTGTGGTGGAGGGGGCTGTGGGTGTAGTGGGTGTGGTTTAGTCAAAAATAATCAAGGGGAAACATTGTATAGCACTGAGTACATGGACTAGAGAGTACTGAGATGCTGAGATATGCTTGATAAATATGACCTATTCTCTCTCTGTCTCTCTCGCTCTCTCTCACTCTCTCTCTCTCTCTCTCTGAGTGTCTCTCACTCACTCACTCACTCTTCATTTTCCTCACTGCAGTGGTGTTTGGGCATAGCTGGGGCTGATTATAAATGACTGCTGGTGCTCCTCTGGAGTCACACTGAGTCGCTTCCACCAGTAATGACATTTTCATGGCTGTTGTTCTTTTATGGCCAGACGTATTTGGAGTTCCGGTGCAGTGGGATTTGGACTCTTTCAGCAGATGAGCGACTACAGTAGTCTCTATTATCCTCAGTTGAAAGGAATGGCACTATTTAACTTTTCACGCTCACAAAGCAGAAATAATGCAGAACATTATTTATTTAGTTTGTGAATAGGATAAAAACCAGAGAAGATTTTAACCATTTGCAACAGCAGACAGTGCCTCTGTGTGTTTTGGCTAGAGAAGCTTACAGTAATGGCTTTCTTCTAAACAGCCTTCTGGCCCTGTGCAGAGCCATCTCTGGGAGCAAACTGCTTGAACCAGTGGAACAAGTGCTTTGTGAGCTCAGGAGTGCAAAACCATGAGCTTTTTTATCCATTATACATTAGAGAAATCCCTAACCTTGTACAGCTGGCATTAACCTTCCATTAACAGACTGCATTTTATATTTTACATCCTAATAAACCTGGTGTGCTTCCTTTTTCTGACATTATTTGTCACAAAAGTGATAAAAGCCATGTGCTTTGATTGATGTCTTCAGATTTGTGCTCAGGAAAACTAGGAGATGCAATCAAAAGTTGGGTTTTTACTTTAATAATACATTTGACTTCTAATGGAAGTCGATATAATATTCTCTTATAAGCAGTTTTGGAGCTTTTCTGTTGGTGCAGCACCAGTTTATTTAAAGATTTTAACCTAGCGTAAAGAAAATGTGCTGTAACTTTTGCAGAAACAAAATATAGACATAACAGTAAATGTTGATTCATGCATCCTTTTCTGTACAAAATCAGTCAAACATGTGATTTAAGGGCAACTTTGGATCCAACTCTATAGACCAATGGAAATGTAGGTTAGATGTGGGTCTATGTACCATGTTTTCAGTCTAGGAAATGTTGCTAAGATGTGGTTTTTGCAGTTCCAGGTTTAATGGATCCCATTCAACACTCTTGTTCATATCTCCTGAGGCCAGAGTTCTCGACTCGTGCTAGAATAAATGTGGTCCTAAGGGGGGGTCAGAAGAGCCCTCAGACTTTAGAGTGTCAAAGCGGGTAGAGCTGGATGGCTTGTTTGTCTTGGCTTGTATAAGCACACAGAGTTCATATTGAAAAATGTCACTTAGCTGTGTTAGTTTGGTACGTTTGTACTAGTAGCAGGAGTCTAGTGTGAGAGCTGGTGGTCTGGATTCTGGACGTTGTGTGTTTATGATCTCAGGCTGAATGTAGAGTGAGAAAACTCTCTCGCACAGTTGCGATGGCGAGGATAGAATGGCACAAGGGAATGTTCAGAAGACTAAGGTATATTTGTGCAATGCATTTGGGGAGCAAACTTAATCACTCTGTCTCCATTTGTGTTACTTTATGGGTTTTTTTCCCATATCATATGGCCATAAGCCTTGGTTATTGCTTATTTGCACATTTTCTCCTTAGGTGCAAAGTGGTCTAAATTGGGTGGATGGATTTTCTCAGATCTTGCCTTGTGTTTAAAGTAGCCATTCATGGAGATGTACTTTGAAGGTCTTGTTAAATCGCTTCATTGAGACGATATCAGTCATATTGGGTTTTTAAACAATGTACCGGTAACTCCTCTTTTGGTTAGAGCAGTGCTTTTTAAGAGACGTCCACGAATTATAACTCCTCTGTGGTATGCATATCTTCCATGTCTGAGTTTTAACAGTTGTGTGGAGAGAACAGTGCATAAGGATGCCTTTGAAAGGCAGGACAACAAGGCAACTATTGAGAGACCCAAGGAAGCAAAAGTCTTGATGCAGCTGTTGGTGCGAATGCTGGTGGTTGCCAGTGGCTAGTCGGGCCTGGGGTCTTCTTGGCCATATTCGGCCTGAATGTTCACATTTTATTCTTCAATAGCTTTTCATTTCCTGGTCTTGGCTTGTAGCTGCCTCAACACTGTCACACTTTGTCCCTAACGCTGCCACTGGAAGACAAAAAGGGTACCTACGGCCTCCGAGGGACACAATGGCTGAACTCAAATTGAATGCTCTTTTCTTGTCTCTTGTTCTGTGTATTGGAGCGAAACTAGTTTGGATTTGGATTTAATCCCCACGGCCCCTGCCAAAAGTAATTATTCGGCATGAAGCGAAACGTCTCTCTTCAATATTCCGATCTGAGAAAGTAGATTCTCTCTTCACTGTATCTGCCAGTCGGTTGCTCGGAGTTTCTTTTGTGTATGCATAATTCTGTTCTGCATTTTATATTCAGTCGTTTAGTTTTCTGGATTGGTTGCAACTCCGGATTAGCTGAGCCATGTTGGTCCCAGAACTTTTTCACCAACAGTGAAAGAACCTGATTTTTTTTTCTTATTAATATCTCTTAGTAGGATCTGTTGTACAGTTGTTTACAGAGCCCCAGAGATGTTTCCCGAAAAGCTTCATGTCCAGAAATTGCAGTGTTTCTTGATCTTCAGTCAAAACTTTAGGCCTAAATTCCAGATATGAGCCTTAACGAGGTTGTTTTCAGCAACTATGTTTTTGCAAGTCAACATTTAATGGAATCGATTGAACTCTGTTATTGAGGCCAGACATGTGCAGAGTTCTTGACCTTTGGTAGTCTACATGGGGGGTCAGAAAAACCCTCAGACTTTAGGATGTCAAAGTGGGTAGACTTGGATGGCTTGTTTGTCTTGGCTTGTATAAGCACACAGAGTTCATATTGAAAAATGTTACATCACCAACAGTTAAATTACCTTTTTTACTTATTTATCACTATTATTAAGATCTGTTATAGTCATTTACAAACCCGCATAGATATTTCCCAAAAACCTTCATGTCCAGGAGTTGCACAGCGTTGATCTTCAGTCAAAACTTTGGGCCTTTAAAATGGACTAAATTCTTTGTTGTTTATTCCAGAACGACAGGCTGAATTGATTTAACCTGTGTTAGGTGAGATTGATGACACCCCCCTCTGGTTCCTTTCAGTGCTGTCAGTTTCTCACTTTCTCAGAGAAAACCTGAACTTTCTTTGCACTACTCTTAATCAGTGGTGACCGCGGCTTGGCCTGAACTGGACACAGAGGCCAGTGCCGCTCTCCCTACAGGAAGCCCAGTGTGAAAGGTGTTGTGTAACTTGGCTGCCACAAAGGGGCATTCCAGTAAAAATCCAAATTTGATATGTTGTTTTTAACTGTAAAACGAGATGGCACAATGCCTCCAGCAGCCAAGACTCAATACTACAGCTTGGCTGAGGCACAGAATCTGTTTCATCACACCAACACTGATGGAAATGTGAGGTTTTTTGCTAGATCACAATCTCTTTATTAAAGTTAAATGACTTAGCACTCTTTATGCAGCCTTGAATGGAAAATCGAATTGCAGGATTGCATCTGATGCATTTTAAATTGCATCACATGGTTAAGCACAGGCCGCCACTCTCCACTGATCCCTTTTCCTTGTAAGATATAGCTGGCACATTCTGATTCGATGCTGTAATGAATGGTTACAAGGCTGTGAGTCTGATCAGCACCTTCCACTACATCTATCAGCTCCAGGAGACAATCACATCCATCTGACTTTTCTTGGCTAGTAGCATCTGGCCCTCTGTAAACACTTTAAGAGTTCCACTGTGTTCTGGCCAGAATATCCCCATAAAGGTCCGGAGTGAGACGTCCCTGATGTTGGTGCTGCCAAAGACACAGTGTAACTGCAGTGGTCGAATGACTTTTAAGCCTCTCTAAGTTTGGCTGAGTAATTTTGTGTTCACAGTAGTCCTGTCACTCATATATTCTATGATGCTGATTAGTGATCATATACATAATTGTTTTTATCACCTATTTTGCTACAATTCAACAGTACAGTTGATAAAATAGTGTATTTTAGTATAGTATAGTAAATAGTAACAGTATAGAATATTATATTTTAGTATAGTGCCGTGTACTACTGTATAGAATTGATTGCCAAATTTGAGTATTAAAAAACTGTGAACTGAGTATCTAACAGTTGTGAAAAATCATTATAGTCAGACTGAATAATTGCACATAGGTGATCATGTAATAATTGTTACAGATTTAGTTGACAAAATAAAAGAGCACAGTATAGTATACTATATTTTAATATATTATAGTATAAAATAGCATAGCATAGTATAGAATAGTATATTTAGTATAGAATAGTACAGAAATGTATAGAAAAGTATATTTAGTGTAGTCGAGTACAGAAATGTATAGTGTAGAATAGTATACTTAGTATAGTATAGTACAGAATTGTATAGAATAGTATATTTAGTATAGAATAGTACAGAAGAGTATAGAATAGTATATTTAGTATAGTATAGTACAGAATAGTATAGAAAAGTATATTTAGTGTAGTCGAGTACAGAAATGTATAGTGTAGAATAGTATACTTAGTATAATAAAGTACAGAAAAGTATCGTATAGAATAGTATACATAGTATAGTATAGTACCAAATAGTATAGAATAGTATATTTAGTATAGAATAGTATATCTAGTACAGAAGAGTATAGAATAGTATATTTAGTATAGTATAGTACAGAAGAGAATAGAATAGTATATTTAGTATAGTAAGGTACAGAATAGTATAGAATAGTATATTTAGTGTAGTCTAGTACAGAATAGTTTAGAATACTATATTTAGTATAGTATAGTACAGAAGAGTATATAATAGAGTATATTTATTATAGAATAGTACAGAATAGTATAAAATAGTATATTTAGTGTAGTATAGTACAGAAAAGTTTAGAATAGTATAGAATAGTATATTTAGTATAGTATAGTACAGAAGAGTATAGTATAGAATAGTTGGTATAGTATAGTAAAGAATAGTATAGTATAGAACAATATAATGTAGTAGAGGTGAGAATAGTGTAGTATAGTATAGTACAGTACAGTACAGTATAGATTTGATTGCCATAATTGTGACATCAAACAACTGAAAAATAATTATAGTCAGATTAAATAATTGCAGGTGATCATGTAATAACTGTGACAATTTTAGTTCACAGAAGTATTGCATCTTGTATTGGTTATACTGTCACATGCTGGAGTTAAATATACAGTAATGTAGAGTTTTATCCATGGCGATTGACTAGAAAGTAATAACTTCTTGGACTGTTGTTAAGCACTGGTGTTCATTTTCTGAGAGCTCAGCAGTTCAAGGCGGTCTAATCTGCTGGCAAGTAATAGTAAGCACTTCTCAAGGTCATGATCCTCAAAGTTATTCAACTGTGTTTGGATGATAGGGCAGGTGTGATGTCACACATGGTATTTGACACTTTAAAATGTCTATTAACTCATGGCATGCATAGCTGGTACATGTCTTACACTGTGTTGGCCTGTATGTGGCCATCAGTTCCAGAACTACATATCATACATATTAGTTTCTTAGTTGTTACGAAATAATTCACAGAAATGACTGAATAATAACTTTTAAAGCTTAATAACTGAATATTAAGCCTTGGGTCGAAGGGATTAAATGTAAACCCATATATGTCAAAGCTTAAGCGTAATTTAAGCCTTGCAGAAAGACTGTGATGAGCCCCGTACATAATAATCATATTTTACATTTACATTGAACTATTCATGGAAAGCAAGACGGGCAGAATAAGCTTAGTAATTGAAAAGTCAGCGAGTCCATGGAGTTACTTCTCTGACCATCATCCTCCTTGTGTTATAAAGCCCTCTGTTGAGGCCACTGATTATCTGGCTAATCACTACATTACACACATAACCCAGCACCCTCTTATCACTGCCCTCCTCCCTCTTGAAATCATTTTTTTCCAGAAAACTTAGAAATTTCCGCGTGATTAGTAGCAAAAATCTCAGCCTGCTCATTGTCCTTTGAGGGGGGAGCCTTGCTGACATGAATAAATAGCCTTCAGTTAGTTAGTCCTAATTATTCCATAAACCTCTCAGGTTTCAGGGGTGCCTATTAGAGGAGCTGCTCAGAACATATTAAAAATTTAAGCTTACTTATCTTAACAGGAGTTTTACTTGAGCTGAGTGCTCAATTTGAAAGGCTTAATGAGCAAATGATTTAACTCGTGTCATTGAAAGTGTCCGTCAGCCTCACTAATAGCCTTGTTTTCGGGAGGGCTTGAAGCTGATTCGAATGGAAGGACTGGTCCGCCATGTGTCCTTATCTTTTAATGAACAGTCAAGCTCGGTGGATGTTAATGGCAGGCTGTTTTTTGGCCTTGTGTTGCAGCTCACATTATGAAGCTGATGTGCTGTGGCACTTCTTGGGTAGAACCGAGGGGCACACTATCACAGATAGAGTCTAGTGGGTATAGTCCTTATCTGGCATGGGTGATACCATGATCGACAAGGTGGGATTCAGCCGCTGTACTCTGGCAGTACCTCTTATGAATTCACTAATCTCAAATGCATCATTTCTGGACTGTGTTCACATTGTCATGTAGCCTGAAGGTTACAGAAGTGGGCTTGGGACTGAAAGGGCACGGGTTTGATCCCCTGAATCAACAGGATGCCCCTCTGCGGATGATGCAGATTCAACTGGGCTGATATAGAGACTTTTAAGTTACTTAAAACAGATAAGTTTATTAAAATAAGCTCACAATATTCTCAGAATATGAAATATTAGACAATTAGACTTGTGTGTGTGTTCACTAGTGTGTGTATGTGTGTGTTCACTGCATTCATGGGATAAAAGCCGAGGTCAAATTGCACTGTGGAGAATTGAAGAACTACCACATGAAACACCTTTAATTGCTTGTTAATATCTGAAGCAAAACTCTTGAGTGTGTCTCAGACTAATAAAAAACAAACGCACACAAACAGTGAAAGTACAGCATGATCCGTACAGGCAAACTGTGCACCTTCAGCAAGTTCACACATTATTCATATTCCAAGTGCACGTGTACATTTTTGAAGGTTTTCTTCACTTTTTCAAACAGCACAATAAAATAAAGGCCTTTGTCCAAACGCATAACACATTCTGTGTATTTGGTGTATTTGGTGAAAGTTAAATGCAAATTTAAAGAGTACATTTTTATTTAAAACTCAAAAATGTAACGGTTGAAACCTTTGATTATCATTTTCAGTGTCCACTTGCACATTCAAGAAGTTAAGAGGTGTCACGTTAAACTGGAGCCGAAAATAGGGTACTTACGTCACTTGTGTGTGTATGTGTGTGATCACTTGTGTGTGTGTTCAGATTAACAGATTATAAAGTATAAGACTCTTATAACACTCGAATAAAATTATTTGAATAGACAAAATTCATTGAATTTTCAGAGATATAGTCGGGTCAACTTAGACGTAGTAGGCGTCTCCCCGTAGGACAACTAAGTCCCCTAGTTTGGGCACGGGAAAGTCAGGGTTCGGGTGAAGACATTGGAAGTCCGATGTACTGTTACACTTGTGTCAGGTCTTTACTACGTAAACTCT
>BRDA01052869.1:0-48914 GCA_036984385.1 Crenuchus spilurus | reverse complement strand
TTTATACAGTCACAATTTAGTTGTGATAATCTCAATTTAATTGTGACTCCCACAGTTTTACATTGTGAGGGTGGGAGTGTTACATTTTGACACCCTCAGTGTTAATTTAACTCTAATAGTGTTGATTTAACACTGACATATTTACTGTGTGGTGTGAATGTGTGTATGTCTGTATACTTTATGTGCCCAGAGATGGATTGGTGCCCTGCCCTGGGTACAGTTATATATAGTGTAATTAGTACCCTCCCCACACTGAAGGGATAAGGGCACTCACCATCACCCTGACTAGGATTAAGAAGATGGATGGGTGGATATGTAACTAGCCAATCAGAGCCCAACTGACTAATTTTTGGGAGCTGCTTTAATTATGAATGTGGGGAATTATGTTAATTAGATGGCAATGAGTGGAGCATCTGAAGCTGAGCCCATCTAATAGCTTCTAGTGCTGTCAAAATGGTCAAAAATGATGTTTATTTCTTTTGAAAAGATTAAGAAAATATTTCAATATCCCTCTATAAGAGGGCAAAGCAATACAGTGAGAAACAACTACACTCATAAAAAAGATTCTTCAAGGGTTCTTTATTAAAGAAAACAAACCATGGACACTCAAAGAAGACATTACATCACCAAAGGGTTCTTCAGATTGATGACAAATGTGTTGCAGATGGTTCTAGATAGATGTTTTAGTTAAAGGTTCTATGTAGCCCTAGAAATGGTTCTGCTATTGTTACGATATCAATAACATAATAATAGAGGAACCCTTTTTGGTGCTACATAGAACCATTTTCAAACATATTCTATACAAAACGTCTTCAACACGTTCTTCATCAGTATGAAGATCCCTTCAGTCACACAAAGGGTTCTTTTAACTTTCTTTACTAAAGAACCCTTGAAGAAACTTTTGCGTGTGTAGGGTCGTATATAGAACTCTTTTAACGAGTAGTACCATAAAGGGTTCCACTATTGATGCAGGTTAAATAACCTTTTTGAGTGGAACTCTGTAAATTGAAAGAGGAAACAAGTATTTGTTTTATTATTTAAATTTTATTTATTTAATTTAATTTTATTTGACTTATAACGAGTCAGACCATTTTTGAAGGTACTGTGTGTCTTTCTCAGATGGGTCTGACACTCACTCATCATGCATCTCTTGTACAAGATGCCATAAAGGTTAACATCTTAATCCCTCCAGGGTGTGCCGAGTTATGTGAGTGCTTCAGCGCTACAGAATCAATGTTAGCTTCTCATTCGCTGTTCAGCAGGGAGCCTGAGGAAGTCCAATGTCAGGGTCACGTCCCTCAAAGTGCGTCCAGGCCCACCGGCCTTAACACTTTTCTTTGTGATCCCATCGATCAACCTCATCTCAGTCTGAATTCAGAATTCACAGCGTGACAACTGACCTCGCTATGAAAGATAGCAGACAAACTGAACATTTTGGTAAACATGTACCAAAATATTTCTCTGCGGTCTGGAGTTTCCCCCCTTCTTCAGCTCGAGCTGGCTAACCTCAACATCTGGAAACTTTTATTACTCCTCACTTCTTTTATTATTTAGAGTGTTATTGAAGTACGCAAGTGTGTAAGAAGCTGAATTGAGCAATTGGTTGCATTCTTGAGCGGTAGGCCATGAAGCTGGTTGCAAATCAGAGGCGATGTTTTCTTTGGTGGGGGCCCTCGGAGAGTATCGCAGGATCAGTAGTGTGTTTTTGGGTTTTACTGACTGGAGGCTTTTATATTTACAGTGTCCTCACTGGGAATCAGAGGAGAGAACATCTGTGGCTCATTGAGGCAAAGACGATCGAATCCTTTAAGTCCGTGAGACATCACACACGCGGGAGCATAGACATAAAAATCCTTTGTTGGCTTAAGCTAATGATGCTTAGATGTTCTTAATGCTTTTGTGGTTCTTGGATGTTGTAAGGAATAGTCACTCTGTAAGCTTGTTTAGTTGTTTGGATGTTACAAATAGACAGAAACCGTGGCCATTAGTTTTTGCCCCAACTGGTGGAAGCAGTTGTTTACAAGTGACTAACTGAAGAAAGGTGTGAATTAAATGGAATGTGACTGCACCAGGGGAATTTCCTGGCGCCAGAAGATTTCCACGAATCTCTGGACCTGCAGATTGTCCATATCAGATTGTGCCATGGCCTGGTTGAGACTGCTGTCGGCTTGCAGCTCAAGCAGTCATGTGTGAAGCATCTCGGAGGCAATATGGCCGTACAGTATTCCTGGTGTTGTGCTGAAGGAGATAAGGAGGCTTCGGCATGTTCAGGAGTTTGGCAGATAAACATGTTAGGAAAACTTCTGCATAGAATATGGCATTGTCTTTCAAGGCTACTTTGCAGAAGCCGGTTCATTGATTTGTGCTTGAATTCACGGAGCACATGTTCAAGGTAAAGGACTTGATGAAAAGCCTCCAGCTGCATTGCCGCGTAGAGTCTCTTTTCAAGTCGACGGTTGTCAAAGACGGCTTTAATAAAAAGATGTTTCTCAGAGAAAGTGCTCAGCAACCGCATCAGGCCTTGCTAGCAAGGAGGTAGCGGATATTGCCGTCTAACAGCAAGTTCGTCACCAGAAAGCCTGTTAGGAGATTGGGCATAAAGTTCTCTCTTTTAGGCAAGGTGAGGCTTAATGTGACAGGAGTGGTGAAGTGGAAACGTTATCAGACGAGGCTTCTGAACCGTTCTCTATAATACCTGACAGCTGACTGATGGCAATCACAGCTATCCTTCTGTCAACACCAGAAGATGTATTCCTCTCTGTGCCTAGCAAGGTGCTGAGTGCTCATGTTTTTCAGATGATGTATAGAGATGGAAGGATCGGCCTCTGCTCAGTGTGAGGTATTGACAAAGACTTCCTGAGCGCCTAGCGGTGGGGTACTGTGCATGGTCACTCCTTCACTTTGTAATTCGGTATTGGTGAGGTGTTGACATAAGCTCCATCACTGTAAGCCAAGCTCCTCATCTAAATAAACTATGAAAGAGTGAAGTACAGGACTGCTTTTATCCACCAGGGAAACCAAGGGTTCCTTTTGTCCTCCAAAATATTTAGCAAATTTGAAACTGCTGCTGTTTATTTTCTCTAGTTGTTCAATCTCCGCACTCGCTTGACAGAGTAACATCGGCTTGTTATTTATTCAACAGGAGGGGCAAGAAAGAGGCCACAACTGATATTCGGATTCTAGGAAATTAGCTTTTATCTTGCAATAATCATACAGTCAATTGCACCTCATTTTGGAAGCTAAAACCTGCCCCAAGTCAGTGTTTAAGCACTTGATGTTCCATGTAATTACTAAACTTAGAGACGTTCCACTTTATAGACGTTTAATGTCAGTCTTTAACCACTTTTAATTTGGTCTCTGCTCAAAATAAAGGGTGTGTTCTTCTGTATAAAACATTATCTAGTACTTTCTGAGTTGGTGTACTCCCTCTTCAAAAAGGCTTTTTTGGAACATTTTGTTTATGTACTTGCTGCAGGTTTGGATAACCTGATAATATAACTACAGTATTGATACTTTATGGACTATAAAAGCAAAAATGGACCAAAAATGCAGTGTTTGTTTGGCAGAACAGTGAATCGAAGATGGATTTGAGCCTTTTCAATACCCGTTGACTATTGCTACACCTTTAAAAGCTGCAATTTCAGGGCATATTTTGTCCCAGGATATGCAATTTAAAGATAAAGATTTATGTTTGTGGAAAATTGGAGGAGTATTGAAACCAAGAGTAAATAAGATGAAGTGTGTCCATTAGGCTCCTGGCAGGCTGTTGAATGAATTGTTTTCTTTGCTTGAGCTGAAGGATGAAATTCATTGGCATATTAAAACTCACTGCATTAACATAATGGCTCAGCCATTGAAATATTGGGCCCACTGGAGATATCTTTGTAAATACTCGGCAGAGTGATACCTAGGGGCAAACGATATGACAAAACCACAGTAACACCATCACAATATATGGGCTTATTTTTTATTTAACCAAGTACAAGTTTGCTGAATGGGGTGACATTTGGCCTGTGCATGTAGTTGCTAAGATATGTGTACCATTAATGTTATTATTAATGTTATTGCTAAGATATGTGTAACATTAATGTTATTATTTAAACTATTAACTCATGAAGATCCAATGACCACTGTCCAATGTATCAGTTACAGACTGCATCAATCTGTATCTGTACATACTTCATTCACCCTGTTCAGTGGTCAGGACCACCTCAGAGCAGCTGGGTCATTCTCAGCTCTGCAGTGACACTGATGTGGTGGTGGTGTGTTAGTGTGTGTTAGAGTGGATCAGACACAGTAGAGCCGCTGATGTTTTTAAACACTTCTATTACACACTGGAGTGAAAATAGTGACCAGCCAACAGCATCATCAAAGAACAAACTGCTGAGCTTTAATTTTACATCTACAAGACCAACAAGGTAGGTGTGTCTAATAGAGTGGGCACACCACCACCACATCAGTGTCACTGCAATGCTGAGAACCCAAATAATAGCATCTCTGTGGCGAACCTGGCCATTGAAAAATAACAAAGTATGCAGAGAAACAGATGAGATAGAGTCTGTAGAGTGCACCTCTATGGTCAGTGGAGCTATAATGAACAATGAAAGGAGATAAAAGGTATTTGTACTTAATTGAATTTCTGTAGAAAATTGAGGAAAACTGGTTATGGCATGTTTTATTTAATCTCTGTTATTCCAGCGGAGAAAAGAAGAGCATGTTGAGCATTAAGCACTAGGCTAATTATGCACAAACACAAAGATTTAAACACATTGCAGCCTTCAGTGCCATTAGATGTTCTGTTGGTTGACGACAGCGTTCATTTCAGGAAATGATTATTTTCTGGCTCTGCAAACATTTTATTTCGGTACCTTGACTTCATAAATTATGGACGTGCCAGAGAGAGCTTGGTGCTGAGCAATCTGGATTGAAATCAGTAGCGCACCACCAATATCTCCTCGTGCCCTATAGCATGCTCATTTACTCAGCTGATGACTTGCTGATTACTTACCCTCATTTCATTTTCCCTGCTTCTGATCTTAATGTGACACTTCATTCTTAGTCAGTATGGAGATGACACCACTCATTATTGGAGCAGGGGACTGTATATCACATTCAGGGAAAAGAGCATTTTGTTGCCAAGAAAAAAAAAAACATGCCTGGAATAGTTTGTAGTGTTCTCGACTCAATTACAAAGATCACTTTCTGTTTAGCTGGTTATTTTTGGCCTTTGAGGCTAAAACGTTGCATCTTTGTATCTCTGAAGTCTCCATGTGCTTGAGGAGCTTTTTTAAAGCTTTTATCTGTTTTGTAGACAAGCTGTTTTGTGCTCAAATAGCCGGCTTGGTTTCGGCAGCCGACACAAAACGAAAGAGATGGTGCGCTTTGAGCGGTCCCACATCTCCAGTGTTGATACTGAAAATAGTTTACGTTGAATTTATAGGCTGGTTTTAAGTGGAACTTTAGAGTCTCTGTGGTTTTCACTAAAGCGATGCCACCTTCAGAGGCGGGTGACAGTAATATCTTTGCACGTTTATTGCAGTGGAGCTGTTCTAAGTGTGCCATTTAACTTCACTATTGTTGAATGAATACATGTTGTTGAAAACGGTTTCAGAGCTGTTGTCCAAGATAGTAGCACTGTGGTGTAAAGTGAAATCCCTGTGTTATGGCAGCTGAGTGTGAGCACTCTTTAAAGTCTGGTTGCAGTTCCTTTTTTACACGTTGAGCTGTATACCAGTCAGCATAGCCACAAAGCTAATCTTTTTAGCATCATTTTAGCATCAATGTTCATTGTTATTTATGGAACAACTGTACTGAAATCAATGATCCCAACACTGTAGCGAATGCCAATGCATTGCACTCCAGTTAGAGCTCAGCATATGGTGGCCTATTTTGAGCAGAGATGGTCGAACAGTCATCGAGGAGACGTATTTGTGCTCCAAGTCACTTCTGCAGCTGTTGTTGAGATGAATTAGAGTGAAACTTATGCTGTAGCAGGCTTTCCCCTGACTCCATGAGTGAGGAGAACATCTTAACCAAAGCCAGCTGGAGGCCTAGAGGTGTTTGAGGTGGTACATGTAGTGCTACTGTACCTGGGCACAGAAAGAGTGGCTGAATCTCTTTCATCTTGATTCTAGACTCTCACCTCCATTTGGTATGAATGGAGAGTCGCTCTGAGCTCCAGCAATGCCGTGCTTCTGAAATCCAGCTGCAGCTATTCAAAGGACTTGACTTTTTACTATCTGCATACTCAAGCATTGTTCAATGAGAAGAAAGATATATAAAAGGCCAATATACTGCGCTCATTCGTCTCTCACAAGGCCTGTGTTTTAGAAGAATGTTGGGTTGCATTGGCATCATCGAAATGTCAAGTACAGTTTAGAATTGTCGTGCCACGTACAACCTCTGCTTGACTCATGGTTGAGTCAGACTGCATTTTTTTCCATTCAATCCGCTTTAGTGTAGTGCCCACATTACTTTTCCCCTTGATAAAGTAGTTCCTTTGTAAGGGCTTTAGCATTAAGCTGGCAATATGTAATCCAACCAGCAGGAGATAACTTTAAAGCATTTATGATGGGAAAAGATGCCCCATCAGCTTGAACTCTCTCCCCTACCCTCTGGCTTTCATGCATATTCTGCATTGCTGTACTAATTATGCCTCACACACTGGGTCACTTGCATGACATTCTCACGTGGACAAGCTAACCCTTTACATTCATTAGGGGCCGTCTCTGCTAGCGTTGGTCTGGATTGGCTGCTGGGGTTCTTTTGTGCTTGGCAAAGGGCCCCCCGGCCCACATTCATTCTAACTTCGTTAGATGATGAATGAATGAGTGTTCTTTTGTGATTCTCTATGTTAGACTGAGATGGGCCTCCAACCACACCACTCCAGCTTCTCACGTACCCAGCCTTTGCTGCTTTAACTGAATTACGGAACGTTTTTCCACCTGCAATGAAAATATCTAGTCTTTTTACAACTTGAGCCAAATTTTCACGCCAACTGTCACTCCGTACACAAGGAGGGGGTTGAGGACTGGCCTCTGATGTATTTGAAGTCAGCCACGCCTCTGATACATCCTGATAACCACTGCACTTGTAGGAGAGAACAGGATCCTCATCAGCTAACAGACACCTGAGCCAGCCAGCATCACCGTGGGAGTGATGAGGAGAGAATGCTATCTACCCACAAAATTGGCAGTTCTGCTTATAATGAAGCTGAAATTGGACCTCGCAATCCTCAGTGTCAGTCCTCTGAGCCCCATAAAAGAGTGAACACGTTGTATAGACTATAGAGGTACAATGATTATCTTTACAACCCGATTTAGTGCAAATCTCAAAGCTCATTACAACCTTTAATTCTGAGGGAAGCACACATACACAAATGAATCAGTAAGATTGTCAGAGACCTGTTTAGTAAAGCTTCCACTACAGATGGCGCTGACCCGATACCAAGAATCGGTATTGGTCAAATATTAACAGCACACACTGGATTAGATGTCAGAGTGAAAGGGAGAGCAAATCCAATCCAATCCTGTAACAAATCAATCCTGAAATAGCACACACAGCTGCTAGCTGTGTATCTCATCCTGTAGGATGAGCGTGATAACCTGCTTTTAGATCTTCAGCCTACTTTTAGTGCTTCAGTTAAAAATAGCACAATTTAAAGTTTAGTACTGGATCAAAATCAAACAATACTCAATGCTTTAATATTATTATCTGTGCGGAAAAACATGTGTGATGTATTTTGGCAGCTCTACTAAGGCAACAATGTAGTTTGTTTAAGATGAGATATACTATACGCAGGGGCGTAGCACCAAATTCTTAATTTTTGATTATTATTAATTTTTTTTTTTTTAATATTTAAAGGAAAATAAAATTCCAGACTCCTCAAGGGCCCTCTCCACACTTGGGGCCCTGGTAACTCAGTGCCCCTTTTCCCCCCACTACGACACCCCTGACTATACGGACAAAATCATTGGGACACCTGCTCATTTATCGTTTCTTATAAAAACAAGGCTATTAAAACGCGTTTATTCTGCTTTTGAGGGAGTAACTCTCTCCACTGCTTTCTGCTAGATTTAGGATCATTGCTCGCAGTATTTGATGAGCGACAAGAGTGTTAATGAGGTCAGGATGTTGGATCAGCACCCCACCTGATGCCAAAAGTGTTGGACAAAGCCTAGAACAGTTTCACTGCTCCACACCTCAGTTCTGGGGGTCTTTATACTCTTCTAGCCCATGCCTGGCATTTAGGTGTGGCACCATCAGGTTCATGTCTAGTCCTATTCTATTGGCAGTACTTCTGTACAGGGAATAGATAAGCTGTGTGTTTGGACATGTGGTGAGTGCTTCGTTTAGCCTTTTATTCTGCTTTTTGCCACAGCTCAGTTATAAACAGGTTTGCTTATGTACGAGTGTCCTTTGATAATCTGTTTTGTCAATAAATATCATTAGCATGCAGTAGGCTAGCCAATGTTGACGTATTCCAAAAAGGTAATTAGCTAAATATTAAACAAATATTTTGTATTTATGCTAGGCTAGGTGTTATACAAGCTAATCTGTGAAGGGGGGCATGACTGTGATCCAGGGGTGCTGTAGTCTCCAGATTTAACATGTGGAAACATCTATCAGTCTCTTCTGTTTCCAGAGCCCTCAATATAGCACATAATGAGAACCCGAAGATGAAATGTGTCACATTTGACCTGAACTCAATAAAAAGGTGAAGAGAATATCAAAGTGGGGTACATGGGACACTGGGAACATAGATGTGACATCTGTATCAACCCCCTGGAGTCTGAAGGGTTTTCAGACAGAGTTGTTTAAGTGTTTTTGCAAAATTTTGGTATTGTCCCCGCTGGCGGGAGAGCCGACTCCAGAGGATTAAGTCTAGTGGACTGTGATGCTTATGATCAGTCATTATTATCAATTTGTTATTGATTAATAAACAGTGTTTTACGATTCAGAGTATTGATCGGTGCATTTGAACACAGCTAGCACTAGATACTTCAGGACAGGGGTTAGTTTAGGGGCTCAAGATCCGCTGGATAGTATAAACTAATCCCGTGGCGTGTTAGCGATCCGCCTCGCTTATTTCCGCTCCGAAATCTCTGATCATCGTGTGACCCAAGTACTGACAGGATGCCATGTAACCTGAGATAGTGCAAATCTTTTAAGCTAACACAAATTCAATTACTGACGGCAAACACACTGATACTTTAGCTGCCCGGATTTTGCCGCCGACACACCGTGTTGGTTAGCCATGACAGCACCCTTCAAAACTTTGACTTTAAAAGGCACTTTTTTTGTATCCGGCCGTCCTTTTCATCAGCACTGCAGTAAATGTGATTAACTTTGGTGGAAAGCTGCCTACTCCTGTTTCACCTCTATTATTGTCCTGTATGATTTATTGCCAGGCCACGCATATGAAAGACATCTCCTTGAGATGGCCCAAATTGTAAAAAAGACTTCATTTCCTGGAGACTGGGGTTATGGCTTGTGTACTTCATATGCCGTTAGGTGTGAAAGACTGTGCAGAGTCCTGTTCTCCTTGTGACCTTTTTTAGTACAAGCAGATTGATTTACTTTCTCCTTCTGTTTCTTTTCTCCCTCTCTTTCTGCTGCCGCCGTGGATTGGTGCTGTCTGCCAATTGCCTTTTTGACACACTTTAACTCTTAAGGTAAGAGCATTTCTCTTCTTATATATACCCAGTTAACCCTTTAAACCCTTAATATTCAGTTATGTACAGTCATAGGGCTAAAATGTTCATATTTTATATTCATTACACATAAAACTTTTAAAGCTTTACTTTACTTTTACTTAATTTCAGATTCAGGATTTCTGATTATAAGAAGCTAAAAGTATATTTTAGTATATAAAAGTCATATTGATCAACATTAAAGCAAAAAAAATTATTAAAATGTTATTTATGTGTATTTTTTTATGAAATGACTGTATAATAATAATAATAATAATAATAATAATAATAATAATAATAATAATAATAATAATAATATAAGACCCGTGGTGACTGGATGGTGTTTCTCCAGAACTTCTCCAGGCTTTTTTACGGCTCATTCATCTTCTTTTACCTTCAACTGTTTCAGCAGAATTGTCTTCTCAGCAGAAGTGGTTCTTCTCATATTGTGTCTAAAATAGATCTTTAGTTTGGTTATCTGGGCTTCTAGTGAAAGTAAGGGTCCAAAATAACAGAAAACTGAATTTTACTCATTTTTTAAAGATAAAATAATTCAATATCATTAAAACACGTTCACTCCTCAGTCCATATGAACAGTACAATGAACAGGCTACATAAACCACTCATTTTGAATTCACTGTTTCTGTGCTGTCCCAAAAAAATAAACACACATATAGTCCACAGTGTGTCAGAAAACCCATTCTCATTGTAAAAAAAAAATATTGCTTATTGAATGACTTGCAATAAAGGATGGCCAATCAGAACAAGGCTAATTTAAATATATCACTCTTAATTGCACCATAACAAAGACTAATGCATACATTGCTGATGACTGATTTTGGTAAATAAAGCCTATGTTTGTCCACCTCTTTATACTTTGTATTATAGTTTAAGGAATGTATCAGCATTTACTGCTTTTTAAATGAGTCACACTGTAAACCAGCCAATCAAAACGTAGATAATTGATGTATGTCACTCTTAAAGGCACAGCAACAAAGACATTGGCCCTTTAAGACTATTTACGAAGTAACACTATGTAACTAATATGCAAGTTGAAGTCCATTGCAGGTTAAGGGGTTAATGACACACACACACAGTTTGAGTGCACACACACACACAGACACACACACACACACACACATTTAGGAGCCATAAACTTTACAAGCTCTTGGAGTTTTGTTTCCATCTTAATGCTCCAAATCTGGTTGTGATTAACCAGCTCACTGAGTCTCTCTGGATACCGTCCATTGGCTGCCTGTCTTTCTAAACTCCAGCATCTGTGCACTCTGTGCTCACTGGCCCCCTGACTAGACCACCCCACCCCCACCTCGTGCTGTCTGCACGCTGGGGTCAAGGCCAGGTCGGCAGAACAGTGGCAGCTACCTGTCATTCCTCCGATATGTCACATTAGCTAGGAGCTCATGCATTCGAGTGGAGCAGGCCTCCAACAGGACAGTCGTGACCTCGGATGCACTCCCATTACTCTCTGGGCTCTTATGTAGGGAGGGGATGGCCGTCACTTTTCGAATTGATAGCATTCCTAACATCAGATGGAGATTTGCCATTGAGAAGTAGTTTTTTCTTGGTGAAGATTCAGATGTTGGAAGTTGCATCGGCAAAGTTAAAGATGACTCAGAGCAGAAGAAATGTGAGATATTCACTCTGTAATCCCTGTTAGCTGGTTTCTGTCTGCATAGAGGAGGGTTGGAAAATATGATGGTATCGTTATCTTCTGCTTTCCTGTGTGTAATTAATAATTAATATTCAGAACAGGAGCATTGCTAATGTGCTTTTAGGGTCAGTGCAGTCTTCTCAAAATGTTAATCAACCACCAATCTAAATATATATATATATATATATATATATATATATATATATATATATATATATATATATATATATATATATATATATATATATATATATATCACCTCCTCCCCTAGGCTGAGTTTCATTTGCAAGGTGCTAAGTCTTTTATTAGATCCTAGTGATGCCCCTGAACATTTGAAACTAGAGGTTGAGCAATTCTTGGACCTGATTGATAACCAGGTCATTTTTCTGATAATAAGAATTGACATTCAAACTCCTGTTCCATGCCAGGAAAAGTGTTTTTTTTTATCTATGCACATACCTTAATGCAAAATCAATAAATAAATAAAGTTTACATTTTAGTCTACAACAGGTGTGCACACACTTTTTCAGCCTGCAAGCTACTTATCTAATGACTAAGTCAAAATGATCTACTTACTATAAAAATGCAAGACACATATTTATTTATACATATACTGACAATTTATGTGTACAATATATGCTGGTGTACCTTGAATAACTACATGAACCCATATTACACAACTGTGTACATGGTTTGTCATTAGCCTACTTTACTCTGATGACTTGCACTGAATGGAATCAGTCAGGGATGCATAGTCTGGACAGTAGTTGCTTATATCCAGCCTCAAGCAAACCTCCAAATGATCATACGATACTTGGACTTAATGATTTTCACGTGTGAAAAGGCTGACGCCGAATAAAGCAGTCAAGACAAACGCACTTCAAAAATGACAGTAAAAAGTCCTCCTCCACTCCGTATGGAAATGGTCAGTTTTAGGTTTCTTACACAGGCAGAACAAAGATACATGTTAAGAACTTATAGTGGCAGGTGAACGCGGACTGCTGGCCAACTTGAAAAACACAGTTTACAAGTCCAGATGCTGTTTTATGAAGTCATTTTCAGATTGAGCAGGCTTGGAATCCCGCTGGGTCCTAGTGCTCGACCATCCTCCCTGTCTGTCAATCAAGTGAGATGTTTTATAACGAGGATGGATGATAGGCTGGCGTCTATTTTTTTAATGGCGTCTATTTTTTTAATGCCATGTGATCTACCCACACTACCTTTGTGATCGACTGGTAGATCGCGATCGACGTATTGTGCACCCCTGGTCTACAACAATCTCCCTCCATTTGTGGAAATATGGTTGAGTAAATCCATTTAAACTTGATTTTTCAATGCTTTTATTGAAACTGTCTAAAGCTCAAATAGCTTTACTTTTGCAATAATCTGCTATTAAACTGTATGTATGAATTTTCACACTAGAAATATGACGTACATGGAAACTGAATGTAATAATCAGTATCAGTATCAACCCTAAAAACAACATTTTGGTCATCTCCTATTCAGAACACTAAGAAAGAGATTTATTCTTACCAGATTATAAACAACAATAATCAGTAAATATGTAATGATTTATAGGACTAAAAAATCTGTGCTTTGGTTATTCTATGCATGTGATAATGCCACATAGTGTACCAGTAATTACACGTTACTGAAACAAGTCTAAACCTCAGAATATAAAATTGTATTGGACTTGAAAATGAAAGTAATGTTTGTAATAAAATTTGCATTTGTAACAGCACATTATAAATAGTATCATTTTAAACTGAACAAAATGAAATTGGTACCCAGTATTGACTGGTATCCTGGCTTAATATCAGGAGAGGAGCATCCCTGTTGTATGATGTAAATATCTGCACATATTGTAATCTTATTTCACCATATTGCCTACTCTTCATAATCGCTGTTAGCTGGTTTCCCTCAGCAGGGAAGGAGGTACACAGTACAATAAGTGTGTTGGACCTGTGGGTAGGAAGTGGGTCCACTGTTGGAGGATGGGGCTCTGATTTGGATCCTGTTGGCAGTAATTAACTCTGTGTGTCTGTGGAGGCTTGCAGTGATTCCTGCAGGCCTGCTTATGGGCCTGGGAGGAGTGTACGGTTGTGTTGTGATGATAGCAGACATTTGGAAAAAGCTTAGTTCCAGACATCCCCACCCCCCACACACACCGTCTGTCTGTCTCTCCTACCGTCTCTTAATTAATCATCTCCCTTTCCTCATAAGCATGTCCCATCCAGTCCCAGTACCCCCATCAGCTTGAGCCAGTAATGGAGAATCTGGCCACTAGTCTGCTGGACTGTTGGGTTCCATCCAAAGTCGCTGTGCTACTTGTTGTGTTAAAGCATGGTATCCTTATCCAGCATTTGCCCTCAGTGCCTGGGTTAGCCAATCCAGCAGCCAAGTGCCCCTGGCATCACTCATTATGAACTACACTAACAGAGTTGGAGCTGATCATGAGTCTACAAGCCATCCTGTCTGTCCTGCATGTCACAGCAAATGAAAAAGGGTGTTTTTAAGGTATCCTAATCCACCATTCTTACAGCTGTGACTGCCTATTTTCTGTAAAGGGTCTACCCTTCATGTGTGGCTTTCCAGCACTCCTTTTTCTTTATTTGCTAGTGCCAATCCTCAGCTGTTATTGTCCTCAGCTGTGACTGGCTTACTTAAGTACTCTGCATTGTGTATTTGGGGTGATGTCATTGACTTTGTCTGTGCAGGTCAGACTCTGCCAGTAACTGGTATTTTTCTCTAAAGACTCAACCTTTTAACAAAGGTTTGTGCTTTTGATTTTTCCCCTTCACTATTTTGCTGCCTTTCTATTTGCATTTGAAGTTCAACATGGGTGCTTAGCAATCTGGGCTTTTCTTAAACAGGACTGCAAATGAAGGGAAAGTCTTCTAATCTTCATGGACTATACAAAATATAGCTATTGCTGTCTGATCCCCGATCTGTGCTCCTGGCATCACTCATTATGAACTGGAGTTGATCATCCAGCTGTTTGCAAGCCATCCTGTCTATCCTGGATGTCACCGCAGATGAAAATAAGGGTGCTTTTTTAAGTCCCATGCCTCTGAGCCTGTCCTATCAGTTGACAAGAGATATGTATTATAGATATATGCAAGACCACATCCTCAAAAGCCTGTCGGTATTGATGGATATCAGGCTGATATCAGCATATAATACTGGATTGCATATTGGAGGGGAAAATTAATGTGATTCAATCCTGTAACAAATCTAGAATGATGTAACTACATCATATATTGTCATGTTGTCTATGTATTTCTGTTTGCTAGTGCTTGAGTACTCAGTATGGTAATCTACTTTTAGAAGCTCATCTTCAAAGAATGGTTCTTCCATCATATCTTTACACTTATTTAAGATGTAGCCAATCAGCCAAGAGTTAAAATTTAGCATGTGTACTTTAGAACTACAGCTGAAAGGCTAACATAACTGACACTAGAATAGTCACCGTATAATCAAAACTGCATCCAGATCTTAATTCAGGTCTCGCACACTAGTCTTTGAGTTTTTGGACAATGGGGATGCTAAGAATTAAAAAAATAATCATCACTGGAACTGACTGTAGATCAATAGTTGTTTGTCTAAGATGGCCGACTCAGCATTCAGCTACACAAGTTTTTGTTATCTTCTAAAGCTCACAGTAAGATATCGTGACTGAAGACCTTGATTAAGACCTGAATGCAGAGAAAAATTTTAGTGATACATTTTTATGCAGTCATCTTGACTATTTAAGGGACTTTTGAATTTGATTGTTCCTCTTGGGCTCCAGATATGTCTTGGGTGATCAACTATATTTGTAGTAAGTGGAAAATAGTGGAAATAATGGTGAATTTCTTTAGTTAAAAGCACATTTTGTGATAATTTGTGATGCTCAAGGTTTTCTTTTAACAAAAGAAAATTGTGGTACAAAAGAGCATTGATTTAACTCGGTTTAACAAAGAATAGACAGTTTTAACTTTTTGACACATTGGAAATTATTTAGATTTCAGCTACAGAATGCTACAGGCCTAGAATTTGTGTCAACCTTAACAAAACAGTCTAAAAGCTGTGTATTCACTGAATAACACCTGATAACTGTTTCAACCTCCAGCAGAGTGAAACTTCTTGTGATCTTTTGTCCAGCTTCTTCCATTTACATTATTTAGCTTTAGGGAACTTAAAGATTTATATAGTTTTACCATTTATTCAATACTCGTGTCTGCTCAAAAGATAAGAGTTTTTTCTTCTAGAAGGACATTCTAAACTCTCTAGAAGAGCAAGCTTACATACTGATGGACTTAAATCTAGCCTTTTTCAAGCTCAGGCACTTGACCAGTTATGACTGACACATCCCATACTGATTGCTAATTTCATGAGGGTTCATATAAAGCATTTTCTCCCTAACAGATGCCTGTGGGTGTCTGGCAGCGATGTTCCTGCAGACTGTCCTACACTGAAAGCTCTTTAATTGGTATAGACATTTTAATTAGACTCATGGCAGAATACGAGGGCTGTGTCAGAGTCGTCCCTGTCCTTCCTGTGGTCTCTGCCAGTGATGTACTTACAGCGATGAAGCTCTGCATGTCATAAAATATCTTCATACCCAAGGGGAAGATGATGGACAATTGACGAAAGACTGTAATTGGAGCTGTTTTTATTTAGTTTTTTTTTTTTTTTTTTTGCATGGAGCCTGGTGTTCCGTTTCTAAAAACCCAAAAAGATGACAGTGCTTACATGTAAAAGTGAGTACACTTTGAATTTGCTTTGCATGACCAGAGTGTGGTAGAATACAGCGTTAGCTTTTAGGATGTTGTGTTTTTTTTTCTTGAATACAAGTGTTTGAAAGAGAAATGACTGTCAGCCAGCACATCTATTCAAAGGTTTACTCAAGTGCCTTTCAGAGGAATTGTGATGCTTTTGATGCTTATGTTTGCAGAGCACGTAGCCTCTTTTCTTAGAGTGTTTTCACAACTGGACTTTTTAGTGTAGTTAACTCGGACTTGGTAATCACACTCAGGTGTGGACCAAAACAACTGCATCTCTAAGGGTCTACCCCCCTGCTGTGCACCTTTTCACTGCTGGGGTTGGATTCTCTTCTCTAATTTGCTAACACCAGTCATCAGCTGACATTGCCTGCAGCTGTGACTGACTTTTTTGTAATGGGCCTACTCATCACATGCAGCTTTCCACCACTTTTTTTCCTCATTTGCTAGTGTCATCAGTTGTTATTGTCAGCTGTTTACCAGATAATTACCAAACCCATGAACATTTACCATCTCTGCTGTTGCGATTTAAAATTGCATAGGAATATGTATTAGCCAAGGACACAAGACCTTCTTCCTGTATTTACTTTCTTACTCCCACCTCAGACACTTCTGAGCAATAAAAGTGAACATTCTCACCTGACTTTTGTGATGCATTTTAGTGTGCTTGGATTTTTTTTCTGTGTGAAAATAAGCCAAACCAAGATGAAAACACACAACTTATCAATTTATTTGGACAAGAGCAAATAAAATATAGATATCACATTACTTGACTTTACCATAATGATAAGGAATGAACAGCCTATAAGAATGAATGTGAGCATTAGCATATCTTAACTGTCATAACTGTTAAATAAATTTAAAAATGTCAAATAAAAGCATAAGCTCTGGACAGGTACACTGTTATAGTAGGCTCTTGTCAGGTTTTAGTCTGTTGTAGTCTTTGTTTATGATTTTGTTCAGGTCTAATTTTTGTCTTTGATTGTGCCTCGTTCTCTTCTCCCATGTTCATGTGCATCTGTTTACCTTTTGTCTCCGCCTTGTTCCCTACCCATGTCACGCCATGTTCACCTGTGTCTCCTGTGTTGCCATGTTCACTCCCGTTTGCACCTGTCCCAACCCTGATTACCTTGTAGTATTCTGTCTTTCCCTGCATTCTTGGTCTGGTTTCATTGCTATCAATGTCTGTTTTATTTCTGTTTTGAGCTTCAGTTTAAGCTGATTGACAAATAAAGTCACCTGCTTGCAGTTATGTCCCGCCTCCTCCTGCAATGTTGACAACGCTACAGTAGAGTGTATAAAATCATTTATGCAGGTTATACTGTATTGTAAAGTGAAAAAAACAATTATCACGGCTGTTGCACAGTATGAACGTTATATAAACATAAGTATGGTGGGAATTTGTAAAGGTGGAGTCATTTTTTCCATTAATAATTTATCAAATGAGGTATATTCAACAATAAAAAAATAAATTTAAAAATTGTTCACATTTAGAATAATTTTTTTTCTAGATTGTAAAATCACACAAAAGGCACCTTCAGACCAATTTTGAGAAGATAAAACTGAACCATGTGAAATTAAGAGACAAATTAAAACGCTGCTACTGGTTTCCTTAGAGGCTTTCTGCTGGGCACTGCCACAAGGTAATCGAGGATGTATTGTGTGAGTGTAAAAGGTCATAAATGGGCAACAATGTACCATAGAGGATTAAAATGTGCACACAAAATGAGACAATTATGTTGTTAATCTCTGGACATAACTCATCAGTTAACATTTCCTGGCTGTGGCAGGTCTAATAGTTCTACTTATGATGTTTTGTATACCAAAACCTCTCATAATACATTTTACATGAACATTTTACAGCCTCTGAATTACACAGGCTGTTTTTGTTACTGTGCCATTAAAACTGATATATGCAAATGAGCTCTGTTCCGATTGGCTACCCTTTATTGCACTTCATTCAGTAAGCAATGTTCCTATAATGTGTTGGCTAACGTACTGTAGACTGAGTTGGTGAATGCATAACAAAAAAATGAGTTCAAAACAGGACATTTGTCAGTCGTGTTAGCACGGAATAAGAGCGATCCCTTGGGCCGTTGTTGTCTTGCATATGCTCGTTTCTTTTGATAACTGTTATTTCATGCTGCTGTGAGGTTTCCACTGAATACAAATAGACTGGGGTGTTAAAATGCTGCACATATTTAGCACTAATTTGACGATGTCAGGAGGGCTTGTGGAATGTAGTGTAGGATGCCAAAGTGAGTACTCCTCATGTCCAGTGTTGTGGTGGTCATCTATTTTTACAGGGCCACTTGTGATTGGCCGCCGGGGACTCGGTCGTGGCGCATGCTATTCTAAAGCCATCTGTTGGGCCGTTGTTGAGCAGGCTGAAAGCAGGACGTCCCCTTTTACTCCGTGCTAATGACTGTCCTCCCAGAAGACAGGACAATTTCAGATATTCCCCGCAGTGTGCGATTTCACCCAGCCTTGCCTGCCTCTCGCCACTTTGCCTCTGATAGCTCGGAAAATGGAGGTCAAACGCAGCATCCATGAAGCACAGCACCAGCGACATATAAGCATAGCTCAGGTTCAAAGTACTGCTCTCACACTGGAAAAAGAAAACAGGGACCGTGAGCTGCTGTCCTCAAAATTACCCCAGCCGGCCACAATTACAACCTTTAAAGCTCAGCTTCATACCAAGTGGTGGAGCTGTGTGCACTCTCTAAAAAAAGGAAAAGAGGTCAAGTGAAAATCTGGGTGAGTCAGGGATTTGACTAGCGTTGTTTTGGCTTTCATCTCTTTAACTATTTTTAGAGCGATTTATTACCCGTACAGTGCTTAAGTTGCAGTAGAAAAATAGCAAAACTAAATAAATGTTAAAAATTGCCTGAATGGCAACCCTGAGCGGAGTAAGAATCTGCCAATATTTCACCACTGACATAACCAAAAAAAATCAAATTAATTCTGATAAAAGATGTGATTTATGACTTCGTTTGAAGTCGCTGAATTCATTTCAGTGTGCGTAACAGGATTCGTGAGTACAGTGGCTGATTAAATGTGGGGGTTGGGAGTTAATTGTTTTACACATGGAGCATTAATATCTGGGCTTTAGCTCATGCAGGCGTTTTAATCTTCCTGGCCTTGTAATAAACTGAAGTGAATATAAGCCGATACATCCGCTGAGATGCTTCCGAGCCCACGGTGCCCCCCCCACCCCGCCCCACCCCTCATCACCACGGGCCAGCCAAGGCGCACGGGTACTGACCCAGTCTAGGCGTGTGGGTCGGAGAGCTATTTATGTCCTGACAAACAAAATTGAATTGTGTCTGCTCCTCTAAACAGATGGCAGCTGCGGTTCGAGCTGCTCCCAGCATGTCTGGGATGGGAAGTTTTAGCTTGTAGCAAGACCTGCTCATCCAGCCTTTACATCGTAATAGTGGAATTTAAATTCTTTTCTGCTAAAAAAAAAACATATTCCTCAGCTCGAGTGTTTTCTTTTCCGTCACTCTGAGAAGTATTCCCTGTCCATGCCCGTGAGTCATTCCAAACTAACATGTCTCACAGAGGCAAAATAAATTTACCACCTTCTTAAAAATAGCATCCATGCATATGTATCTATTCTAATGAGCTTTGTCTCTAAGAGCGTAGACCCAGACGCTTGCAGCATCCTGCTGCATTCCCTCTGCTTAACCCTGAGGAATTTGAACTGGTATATTCGTTTTACCTTACTAGTAAAATGGTTATGTAATTGCATACATAATTGCACAGTTAAGGTAGATTATTCTGCGTCAACATGTTCAAGACTTTTTTGTAAAATTTAGTTTCAAACAAGTCATTTTTCCATTAACGTCCACTCGTAATAAGAGCCAAAACATTAAAACTATAAAGCATCTCACATAATGGCTATAAAGCATAATGGCTACACAGCTCCATCCTCTCAAGGTGCCAAGCAACACACCTTTCACCTTCCTCTTGTAACCAGCATTAAACTTTTGACAGGGGGGAATAGAATCTGAGACACTTTGACAAGAGCCAGTGACCAGATGACTGGGCCAGAGTATTTTAAAACATAAGGCTGCTTCTGGTTAGCAGTGGACCACTGGCCACAAGGTGTTTGGTACTCAAGAATCGATGCATCAGTGTATCTCTGAGCTGACCCAACAGAAAGATCACTGTCGCTACTGTGTAGTTGGTGGTTTGTTCATTTGGTTGTTAACCAAATGATTAATGATGGTTACAGGAGAAATGGGTAGCGCTTGGTGTCCTGAGAGTATGGTGTTGTATAGCACTACACCAGTCTCAGTTTGAATGTTTTGTCTCGTCTTTGTATCTCCTCAACTTATAAATACTACACAATCAGTGGTAAACCTGATACTTTCCTCATTGCTCCTGTGCTCATTATAGAGGTTAATTGCTCCATTGTGGTGTATCTATTGCTCTGCATCCCTCACCAGAGTTGTCCAACCTGGCTTTAAATGCCCATGGGGCACCACTGGGAGTCAGTCAGTGTACTAGTATATATATATATATATCCCATAAAATTAGAGGTTTCTGAGATGCTGCGACCCATCAGCTGGTACCCTAATATCCTTTTGTACATCAATCACATCACATCCTTTGTCCATGACAATGGTTTTACACTCTGCTACCACTGACTGGTGTGCTCACTTATATGCTGAGTTCATTCCAAAACAGGGGTCACAGTATGCTGATGGGACTGTATTTTGAATAGATTGCAAGCTTCAGCTCTGAGAATTCTCCATACCAGTGATAACCAGGTTGATGTATTTTTAAACCGAGAATGGCAGGCCGAGTGGCTCGTAGACATATATGGCACTACACTGCAGTGTGGGACTTGGTTTAATTGCATCAAGGCTTTTATCAGACTAATAGAAAGCAGCTGCCTGAAGGCTCGTCAGACTGAAAACTGTTTGACATTAACTGCTCTCTTGCCTAACGTGGAAGAGCTAGACTACCAGGGGCTAGTTTATTCAATGCTTTTCTACCTCTGAGGCAGCGGCCACTTCTCCCGGAAGGAGTCGCGGAGCCAAAGCCAAAGAAAACTGGATCCAAATGGGCTGGAATAGCGCTCTCCTGGAACACCGTGTTTTCACTGCGAGATTCTGCAGGCCGGACAGCATAAGTAATTATTTCAGCAGCAATTTGAGAGGTTGCCAGTGTTTAGTCTCTCATGAGTGGCTGTTGTTCTGTAATGATTAATACCAACAGCAAGCTGTATTGAACAAACAGTGACTGAAGGTTTTAGGCTTGGATTGAAGAAGCTTTGGTCTTCAACTGATGAAAGAACACATGTGAAATAAAGAAGTCACTGGTGGTCAAGGAACGTGCATAGATAGGGTCTCCCATGCATGTGGTGAGGGGCTGCAACCATATGGTCCAGGCAGGCTAATGGTGAGATCAATGTGTTGAGGCAAACTCTGTGTGCGCTCCTCAAAGAGAGTCCCAAAGCCTGCCTCATCCATCACAGCACTCCCCCTCTGCATCTAATCATATCCCCTTTCTCCAAGTGCTGCCTAAACTCGATTAAAGCTCTGACAGAGGCTTTTACTGGTTGCCTGGCACTTATCCGTTCTGCCCTGGAACACTATACCTTCCCATAATGTTTATTTATGTGTTTATTGCTGCCATTTCCACCCATTAGACCTATAGTGTACACCGTACCCCTCCTTGCAAAATCTCCCTTCTAAATAAGTTTCCCATTAGCAATCACACCCGGCCCAGAGCCAGAGAAAGAAACAGCTTCTCATATGTAGAGTAAGATTGTGATTGTGATTTTGACTGAGTTTAAAAGTTGGGTTCATGGCCATTCTGCGATCATGAACTTTTGAATACCGGCCTTTGGATGGGAGTTGGAAGATCATAAGAATTGCTTCACAATAATGTGTTATTGGAGTGTTTTGTGGGAGAGACTTGTCTAAGGGGGTCTATATCTTAAAATAGTTTGAACTTGAGATGCTTAAAGACACAGGAGATGCATTGTTTAAGCATACAAAAGACAGCAACTTGTGGTCACCGATTGTCATCCAAAAGCAACCAAGAAACAAAAAGGCCTGAACTTAGCCTCGGTTTCACTGTAGGGTTACAGAGGCTACATTGTGCTGTTCTATGCTCTATTCTTATGCTATGTGGGGTTTTTGGGTAATGTTGTGCTGCTGGGACAGCTAGAACTGGAAAAAAATACAAAAACTCTCCATTCTTTGAGTTATTGATATGAAAAAAAGTTTTGAATTGAGCCAGTGTTTGGTTTTGAAATGATGGCGTATGAAGTACCAATTGTAACGAAAACTGGCAAATGCCATTCCACCTGAAAAGTCTGGCAAACAAAAGAAAAGTTGGGCAACATTGTATTATACACTGCTCCAAAAAATAAAGGGAACACTAAAATAACACATCCTAAATCTCAATGAATAAAATATTCCAGTTGAAAATCTTGATTTATTACATAGTGGAATGCGTTAAGAACAAATAAACAAAAATGATCAATGTAAATCTAAATTATTACCCCTTGGAGGTCTGGATTTGGAATCATACTCAAAATCTCATACCACCCTCATGGAGTCTGTTTCTGACAGTTTGAGCAGAAACATGGATATTAGTGGTCTGCTGGAGGTCATTTTGCAGGGCTCTGGCACTGCTCCTCCTGTTCCTCCTTGCACAAAGGAGGAGGTAGCGGTCCTGCTGCTGGGTTGTTGCCCTCCTATGGCCCCCTCCATGTCTCCTGGTATCTGCTCCATGCTCTCATCACTGTGCTGACAGACACAGCAAACATTCTTGCCACAGCTCGCATTGATATGCCATCCTGGATGAGCTGCACTACCTGAGCAATTTCTGTGGGTTGTAGACATCACCTCATGCTACCTCTATGGTGAGAGAACTGACAAAATGCAAAAGTGACCAAAACATCAGCCAGAAAGGATGAGAACAGAGAAAAGGTCTATGGTCACCACCTGCAGAAACACTCCTGAATAGCGGTTGTCTTGCTAATTGTCTCTCCTTTCTACCTGTTGTCTGTTCCATTTGCACAACAGCAGGTAAAACTGATTCACAGTCAGTGTTGCTTCCTAACTGGACAGGTTGGTTTCACAGAAGTGTGGTTGACTTGGAGTTACATTGTGTTGTTTAAGTGTTCCCTTTATTTTTTGAACAGTGTAAGTTAAATTCAGTGACTAAAAAGAAATTGGGAACTGAAATTAAAAAAAAAAAATGGTGGTTAAGTCTGTACTCAGCTGTTCATCTCAGAAATCCCACCTCACTGCAGTGAAATTCTCAAATACATTCAGAAACTCAACCCTTTGACTCTTACGTTGAGGTTTTGCTACCCTTAAATTATGGAATTGGCACTTATGCAACTTAATTCTTAAGGAAAAATGTTTCTCTTTAGAAAACCTTTAGGTAACACTAAGGCATGTTTTTCTGCAACACAGAGAAATCAAATGCGCCTGAGCATGGATGTTCTGCACCACACATAGTCAGAGCATCTGATATATATAGTATGTAAAGCTATCCACAGCAATCAGGATTTTCACTTCTGCTTTTTTAGAAGCTGAGTGGTCTGCAAATCATAACATATGCTTGAGAAAGATCACTGCTGGTTTTTATAGATTTTAAGTAAGATATCCTAATGACACATTTGGTCCCCATGTGTTTGTTTCCTGTCAAAGTTCTGGTTGAGCCACAAAATGGTAGAAGTCTTGCACAAGCTTGAACCATGATTTGCAAACCTGTACCAAACCATGTCCAAACTCAAAATGCCATTAGAGCGACTACTCTCCAAAATCATTTAGCCATACAGTGGCAAAGAAGCTATTGTGTGTTATCAACAGAGCACAGTGAAGTAGAGTGAATGGAGTTCATTGAGTATGCAGAGTAATGAAGGCAGGAGATCATGGAGGCCCCCCGACCAACCAATCACCATTATTACAGTAATAAGTAGAGTCAAGAGATTCAGGCTACATGTAATAGAATGCTTGGAATAATGTGTCTTATCTAGCCAGGCTGCATGAGTAAGCAGTGCGTGGGCATGTCCCAGTCAAGTTACGAGTGGTTAGGAAAGACTTACGCCTGTGATGTCAGGTACATAGAGCATTATGCATGTAAATGTGCGCGTTTGACTTTAGTGAAAACAATTTTATGTAAAATGGGGGTTGCTGGGGCCTGCACGAGAAGTCGGAAATCATTCTCCCTTTAATTTTGTCCCTACATCGAGTCGTCCTATTCTAATGGGCTCAATTAATCTCTTTGATCCTTGAAAGGCAATCTAGCAAAGGCTGTCAGCACTCACCAAACCTGCTTATTCAAGAGGAACATTCGCACCAGCATCACAGCCCCGTTGACTGTTATAAAGTACCGTTAATTCCCGCAAGGAGCAAAATGCCTTTTTAAATTCTGCAATATATTTACTGGCTGCGTGGCAGATGTCTTGGGACACAGGGCGGGTTGGGTTTCTCACACGCATGGATTGGTTTAAGCCTTGGAACTGTATGCATAAAGTAAGTCTGCTCATCGACCACTGAATGGGATTTCATTAGCATGAGTCACGCTCACTCCTTAACACTGGCAAGATTGCAAATCAAAAAAGCTTCCAAAAGAGAGAGTATGCAATATGAGCTGGCACAATGAGCCGCATACAAACATGTAATTAGACGATCAGGTTGCAACGGCAGTGGAAATAAGCTATAAGGTGCAGCTCCTTTCAAACCCTGCATATTGAACTGGAGTGAAAAGAATAGCATAAGAATGGCTCATCCAGACCTACTGAAATGCACAAAGCATGCAATAAAGTGACTTCTTATAGATGGCTGAACACTCTTGAAGCTCAGCCATGGCTACTGTAACCTTGTCGTGATATTACGCATATCAGGCAAAACAACAGAGCATTCCTCCACTCTGAGTCACCCCTCTTCTGTGCAGACCCAGAGTTGACTTTTCCTGGACGCTGCTGTACAAATACACTCAGACTTATTTTTGTGCCGACGTTCCTCCGCCTGTGGTCATTCTGGGCTTTGTGTGCTTGCTCGCTTGTGTGGAAGTGTGTTTTTTCCAGCTGTGGTCTTGGCCTTGGCTGCCTGTCGATTCTGCTTCTTATGTGTCCCATTAAAGTCAATCTTATTCTTTTTTTGTTTCACCCCCTTGGCTCTGGGAACAAAGCACAAAGCAGAGCAACCTTAGATTAAGGACCTTGAAGTAGCTCAGGAGTTCAGGCCCCAAATGTGTGAATCTGATATGCACTTCAATGCCTCAAGTGGCTCCTTCACGTTTTCTTTTCTGGTGCTAAGAAAAGGCATGAGAAACTTTTAAGGTGGTTAGGAGGTCTAATATCACAAAGATTAAACCTTTAGAGTTACATTCATATGTAATTCTATTGTGCTCTGTAGAGATACACTGAAATGAACAATTGGAAACATTTGGAAAATGAAATATTTGGCTGAATACTGAACATGGTTCATAAATGATTATAAAATTAGTAACTAAACTATTTCCCAAAATAATTCTGTAGTACAGGAATGAATGCCTGTGTTTTAATAAGTTGGCTTCACATCATTAGGTTTAATAACATGAGTTTAACTAATAATTTTTTTTAGATTTGTATATAAAACAAAGACAATAATATATGAAGATGTATTTATGTTACATTATTACTAATACTTGATTCAAAACATGAAATAAAGAAGAAAATGTATACAATGAATGATGTAAGTCACATGGATGTTTTGTGTGTTTAATGCATTAGCATTGTCATTAGCAACAGACTGAACAGACAACCTTAACATTTCTTCTGGCAATTGTGAGATGGTCCCTAACACTGCAACTCCTGGAGCAAACACAACACAAAGCTAACAGAAACACAAAGCTAAGAGGCTAACACAAACACACAGCTAAGCGGCTAACACAAACACAACGCTAAGCACCTAACACAAACAAAGCTAAGCAGCTAACACAAACATAAAGCTAAGCGACTGTATTTTGGCAATCATAACAAGTGCAGTTAAGTAAAAGTTGTGCTTGTAGTTTATTTTCTTCTTCCACTTCACCACTAAACTGTAACTGTGCTGGTGAATCTGTGTTTTGTTAACTGGTGAGGAAAAGCACAGTTCTGAATGTTAAACCAACATTAAACTAATTTTACTTCAGTAAAGCTACATTCTGTGGTTGGGAACTAGACAAGGTAACAGTGTCTTTAAAAACATCATTGTTCGGTATAAATTATTCAGTCTTTTCACTTATTCAGCCAAACACTGAAAGTGGTTGTTTTTGCCATTTTCAGCTGATTAATTTTGGTTGCCAAATATTCTGTGCATCACTAGTACTATGGAGTGTCTGGAGTGTTGGTGTACACTGTGTGCTGTTTTTATTGATGTTTACGCATTTTAATGTCTCTGTTCTCTAACCTTAGAACAAATAATCTCATGGAATTATACCCCTTTCCCACAACACATTTCCCTCAGGGTCTGTATTGAATATAAAATGACCCCATTAAGATCACCAATTCTCACCCTTTTTTAAACATCCCTATTTATAACGACTGTTTTCAGTGTCTGGTCTTTGCTTGCCTACCTCCCAGCAGGAAGATTTCAGCCAATCAGGATTAAGTTCTGTCTTCATTCTTGCGCCTCTAGTGGGTGTCTGAATGTAACTGCTGTCCTGGAATAGGAAGCCAACTTCAGCCCTGTTTAGAAACCACCATAAAACACAGTGGAAACCACCTGATAGGAGCCTGCTGCGCCATTTTAAGATGGAACGGGAAATTCATTCGTGCATGAATGTAACTGCTGCATTAATTAAGGTGGAACGGAGGATAGTTATTAATTCTGCTTGTCGGTTCAGAAGTCTCTGTGCATAGATTTCTCTCCTTGAGTGAAACAAAATGGCACAGTCAAGGTGAGGATGCTCAGATGGGGTGGAATTAATTTGAATGAGTCTCATTATTGCACAGTAAATCGGAATGGCTTGTTAAATTTCATGTTTTCAGACTTGACTGGGTTGTCTTACTTCACATTTTTTTGGTTTGGTAGCCCCCCTACCCCCTACAGCCTCCACACTGTTGCACAAGTTCCCACAAATGTAGATTGCCTTGTGGTCCAGTTCTGTCCAAGAGACTGTCCTCACTAACACTGCAGTGTCTCTGAACGAGACGACCTTCTCTTTTGAGGGTTATTCCTATTTTTCTCTCCTTTAAGATCCTGCAGTTCAGTATTGTCTAAATCCCGTCCTATGTTATGTAGTAACAGTCTGTTCCAGCACTGCTTTTACACACACACGACTTGAAAGTAATCTGCTACAGTTGGTACACCTGTTGAAAATGTTTTCATCAACATTCAAAGCTTCATTTACTTCAGTTGCTGCTGAACATCTGTAAGTTGTTAACTGATGACTTCTTCCCTGAAAATCTGAATTATACAAGATTTTTCAGTTTATTACATCCTTTACCACTTCCCTTTGAGCTATTTCAGGTTGTTTGCTTCTTAAATGGCAAGAAAATGATTTCATAAATGAGTGGAAAAGTAGGGTTACTGTAAACCATTTGACTGTCATGATAATTTAATTTGACCTGACAGTTAATTACTGTATAATTGCATTTGACAATTTTATTGTCTTTAAAGTACAGGCCTAAAGTGGCCAAATGATTTGATACAGAACAGCTCTAAACTGAGAGCTCAAGTAAACAAACATCACTCACCATTATTGTCTAATGCTTTAATAACACCAACATGAAGAATAATATTTACTTAAAAAATTCATATTCTGTTTGTAAAACAAATGCATAAATATTTAAAAGCATGTTACTAAATAATACCTGATAATTAAATAATAGGGAGTATCTAAAATAATTGCAGTCAGTAATAATTGTGACAGGCTTATTGACCCATAGTGTATATATAAATATACATTGCTAGTTTTAATGGTGCTGATCAATAACATAAACATATTCAACTGTTTGTTATTTACGAAATGCTTCAATCATTTATACAGTCTTTTTGTAAAATTTGGTATTTACATAGGCTTGCTGATGATGTCACAAAAATAATAATAAAGTTTGGCTACAATCTTTTAACATATGGAAACAAGATCATTTTCATAAAGTTGTGAGCAAAAATAGCAATTTTGTTCCCATGTGTTAATATTTCATGGCCACAACTTAACTATTACATACCAATGCCTTATTAAGGTTGTGTTTATTTGTAGTTAGGCTCCCTGGTCTGGACCAAGCAAAAAAAGAGACATTGTTACATTTTAGTCCTGGTTCAGTTAGCATTCACGTTAGCATGTTAGAAAAGTCACGTACTGTATAATATGAATATTTTGCATGACAAAACCAAAACACTGCACTATCCTGATGGGTTGCCAGGTTTGCAGTTTTCATGCCAAACTGGGTTATTAATGTGGTTACAGGTAAAATTTTAAGGTCATGGGGTGGGCTACTTTAAGAATGTAGTAAATATAAAAGAAGATGTAAGAGTAGTACACTGAGCTGGAGAATATTTTGAGACTTGGCAACCCGTCTACACTTAACTAAATGTATTTGTCTGCTTTGTGTATAATTGGTGATATTTATATCAAATAAGCCTCAGCAAGATATGTTAAAATGAATAAAGGAGTCAAAACAGCCATGGACAAGAGAATGTGAGCTGTAAAGAGAAAACCAGGTTTCCCACACCTGAACCCACCTATGTTACCACTGTGCTCTGTCCTTTCCTTCTGCACAGCTGCAGTGTTTAGTGTTGCATCTTGTGACGTCACATCCTGTTTGGATTGTTTAGATGCCTTTGATTCATTCAGCATTCATACCTGGCCAGCGTTTGTTTAGAAACACATTATTTTAGACTTTTTCAAGAAGCATAGGTCAATTTTTTTATGAATGTAAACTTAAATACAGTATGATACCAATGATAAAATATCATATTCTTTATCAATACCACCCCGCTCAGCACCATATCAGAGAAAACTTCCAGACACTTAAGCCATTCCATGCTAATTCCACATTAATGAGGGATTACTGAAGCTGGATTATTTACAGAAGTCTCCATTTGCTGAAATCAGATTGGTGGGTTTTAGCGCGAGAATAATTGAATAACGTATTTTGTTAGCTTATTATTGATCCCAAACTGTTTTAGGGTTTTCCATTGTCTCTGGCCAGAGGAACACAGCCAATCTAATTATGGAGGAAGCATAATGGACTCACATGTAAGAATTGCCCCCTTAATGTGATCAGCGGTATAGATTACCATGCCTACATCTGTGCATTCTGGAAACCTCATACTGGATGCAATTTGAGCAGATCTGTATTTCAACTACAGACTGAATAGCCATGACCAGTTCAGGTAGAAGTACTGGGCAGTAAATGATCTGTGGAGGTCCTGACCATTGCAGTACAGGGTGAAATAAAGTATACAGAGAAACAGATGGAACACAGTCTGTAAGTGCATGTATATATGCTCAGT
The DNA here is from genome assembly GCA_036984385.1 of Crenuchus spilurus. Taxonomy (NCBI): domain Eukaryota; kingdom Metazoa; phylum Chordata; class Actinopteri; order Characiformes; family Crenuchidae; genus Crenuchus; species Crenuchus spilurus. The sequence goes on along the minus strand of BRDA01052869.1, from coordinate 19,327 downwards.
GGAGTTAAAATGGACAATAGATACAAGTAGATGGTTTTAATGAAATGGCACTAGTGCATATCTCCAGCTTAGGGGCTAAATTGGTAGTACAACAGTGCTGTTTACTCACCAAAATGAACATTATGAGCACATAAATGGTTTACTTTGAGCATCCGGACATTATAAATTGTTCTTTTGACCTAGAACATGGTGTTATGCTGTTGCTGGTGCTTTTGTCTGTGCGATAATTAAGTGCTAGGACAGACAGTTCTGGTGCCCTTGTTTGCTTTGCATTACTTTGTGATATTGAGACATTAGGCATAGTGGTTAAACCAAGGCCTTAATGGAATGGGTCACCCAGAAATCATTTTATTTTCCACTTACTACAGATGTTGTAGCCAAGACAGGTCTAAAGTTTACTTGTTAAGTTTAGAACTTGAGCTCCGAGTCAATAGTCACCTAAATAGTAATAGTCACACTGCTGTAGTGGTGAAACTGTATTCATTTCTGTAGTGAACTATTAGTTATATTGTGTCCAAAACCACATTATATAGTCTTTGAGACTTTGGTTAAGATCTGGATGTAGCTTGGGTAAATTTTGGTGATGTATTTAATTATTTTTAAGGTGACTATTGAGTTTTTGTTAGCAACCTAAGCCTTCCAGCTCCTGTTCTAAATTTAAGACATCTGAGGCAAATGTGTGTAAATGTGATGTCTGGCTGAACCATTTCTTTAACATTTAGCTTTTAAAGTTAAATACGTCAAGGTCATGCTTTAGAAAACCTTCTTTTACATCTGTCACAGCTAAAATTACATAAGTGGTGTCTAATTTTACCTCGTATATATGTCCAGTTCCATTAGATTTAGGCTTTTTTCTTTTGTCTAGACAGCTGTGTGCTGCTGGCTTCATTATGCTCCACACTGCGCCCCATACATTAGTGAATGCTGAAGACCCCCAGCTGCAAGGCACTTTATTTTAGCGATTGGGCAAAATGTGCCAGAAAGTAAAAGCATTAGAGAGGAACGTAACCTCAGCAGCTTTAGAAACCTGGGACATTCAGAATAGGCTGTGGTCCATCTGACTTTGAAACATATCCACCATTTGATTGACAAATAGATCCAAATTTGATTTTGGCTATGTGCTTAGTGTGAATGTTTGACATTTAAAAGCTATGTGCTGATACATGATCACTCCGGGGGTTTCTATAGATCCTGATGATATTAGATTAATGGCAGACTAGACTAGTCCTGGCCTGGCTGCATATTCCTTGTAGTACATAAAGAACTAGAGTGACCTTGATGTTTCTTTACTAAACCACATTTATAACAAAAAAGGGCTTCATTTATTGGTGCAAACTCAAGAATGTGCTAGAAAATTTTGTCTCAGAGCTTTGGCTTGTGTAATATTTGTTATTATAGTGCAGTCAAGTCAGTTCCAGCTTCTGGTGGCCACATGGACAGTGTTTCTCCACAATATCCTGTCTTCAGTTCAGATCTTCAAGCTTATTAATGGCTTGTTCATTATTTCTATGATTGCATCCATCCATCTTGCTGGTCATCCTTCTCTTTTTACCTTTAGTGTGTTATTGCCCTTGTTTATTTCTTTGCTTTATTAAAGAGCAATAAGACAGGTCACTTTAAATGAGCACCTGATTGGTTTCCTTATGTAAAAAGTCACTTTTATTGCTTAAATAAGGTTCACAAAATTTTATCTACATCCATATAGGTGCAATTTGTAGATACCAGGTATTGTCTGTTTAGTGGATCATTCATAACACTCCAGTGATGTGGTGGTGGTACATTAGTATGCGTTATCGGTGTATGTCAATGGCTAATGTACATTTATTTGCTGTATAGAGGGATTGCCCTACACTTGCTGACCACTACTCACTGCAAACTAAATTGATTAGACCTGCTGGATTGGATTAATGCATATAACCTGCATTTGTTTTTATATTTCATGCATCACTGTGAAGGGAGTCGGCGTGTATGTCTATCATCATAGTAATAACATGTATGAAGCTCAGGCATAACCACTATTTTTAACGTTTTTAACTAGCCACTACACATAGCAGTATTTACTAGCCTTCATCTCAAGTAGCCATCATACTGACGTTAATGTTACGTTGCCTCAAGCAATGTTGCCATATTTCTACAGTGGTTTTCAAAATGTTCTAAATCTGCTTGAAAACACATGAAAAATCAACCAAAGTACACACCAAAAAGCTGATGTTCAAACCAGTTACACCAACATGGCCATATCCTAAAATGTACAGATCAGTAATTATAAAATATGACAGGATTGAAATGATTCATCTGCATGTCTTAAAAGTTTTAAAAGCATAACATTTTAATTGCATTTTTTTATGATGGAGCACAAAACTCCATGTAAAAATAAATAAGAATAAAGGTGCAAGCAATGGAAAAGAATGACTACGCTTACTTTGCAAACAATTTCAAACAAAATCCAGCCAGTTTGTCCGGAATCTGTCCAATCTGGCAACACTGACTTCAGGTTTGTTTTGTGGGCTGGGTATGTAGACTTTTTTTTAGATTTATAGCTTGAAATGATCCCAAACCTTTGGTTCTTTCTTTCCTTTCCTCTGACCTGGTCTCTTACTATTTTCTATCTTTTTCTCCATTTTGTAATGCACACTATTATGTCTTTTTCATTACCTAACCAAAGCATAAGGACGCTGCGCGACACTAAAACCCACCCGTGCAGAAACACACTGAGCTGTATGTAGTTCTGTTTAGTAAACAAATCTTCAACCCAAAGAATTTTGTTTGTCCTATTTCAGCTGGTCCAAGCATTGTTTTCTTGTTCAGTGAGCTCATTCTTCTCATAATTTAGTGTCCAGTTTGCAGGTAAAGTGTGAGCATGATTATATAGTTTTTATGAAGTTGTAACATTTAATTCAAAGTATATAATGTTGTCTGCCAGTGCTTCACTTCAGCTGTTATAATATTAGATTAATGATGAGCCGGACTAGGACTGACCTGGCCATCTGTTCTCTGGGTGCCAGGGTTTCTTTACCAAACTGCAGTTTCAATGAACACTGAAAGGTTTCTTTAACTGGGACACACTGAAAAAGAGCTTTTTCTTGTAAAGTGCACACGGTGTGCCACCTTTCTGCGTTGCAATTCTCCCTCTAAAGAATTAAAAAGACCTGTCTTAATTTATGAGTCCTAGTGGACCATTTTAACAAGCCCATGAAGCTTGGAGTGGGGAGTTAAGTGTGACGCTGTCTCTCTCCCTGTGGGCCCATACTTTCTTCCAGCCATTTTGAGAGAGTGAGAGTGAGTTTGCCTGCAGCCCAGCACGGCAGAATGGCTCAGTACTCTCCACTCTTTCATTTGTGCAGTTTCTGGCTATTCGTTCACGCCCTCGACGATGGCTGATTATACACTATCCCTCTTCGTATTTCATGGCTTCACTGACTTTCTTCTGATAGTTAACTAAAAGCATAAGATACTTCTTGTGCACTCAGTGTAAGGGCAAAACAAAAATATAGAATATAACCAAAAAAATATGAAGCTAAAGAAAATAAACATACCAAAAATCAAATGTCACTTAAATGTCATTCAGCCCAGACATATTTGAAGAACTTTAGCTTTTTAAATTAAGAACAAGAGCTGTGAAGCTAGCATTAGATATTTAAACCACGTTAACTTGTCTGCAAGACCTTCATTAAGATCTTTATGATTGAGTTGACAGAAGTTTTGGTATTACGTGTCCTAAAATGAGAATATCATGAAAAAAACACATTTTTGGTTCAGAATGTAATTCAAAAGGTAAACTATCATATGTTTTATATCCTTTACACATAAAGTGACATATTTTAATCTTTTTATTTATTTATTTTAATAATTTTGAATAGTAATTTACTCAAAAATGTACTCAAAATTAAATAATCCAACAATCAATGAAATTGAAATATTCTGTTTTTGTGTGATGAATGTAAAATATATAACAGTTTACATTTTTTAAATTAAATTGTGAACACAAATGAGCTTTTTCACAATATTCTATTTATTCTATAAATATCAATATTATACACGCTAGATTTTGAGTGACATACTGTAGGCTTCCATTACAATAGTGTTGTAGAGCTTAAGACTAGAAACAATCAAGCATGTCTAGTCAACAGTTGGGTTAAGGACAAAAAAGTGTAAATGTTATTCCTTTTCAGTTCCTTTAGGACAATCCCTTTTTGGGTGTATTGTTATGGTAATCCTTCCCATTGTCCTTAACAACTGTGACCCCTCATTTTAGGGAGTCCTTGGTAGTGTGCCACAATCCCAGACCGTTAGATATGATAACACAAATGGTGATTATATGCTAGGATATACACACATTCATAAATGGGCTTTCCACTGTTATTAGACACAACATGATTGACATGATAGTTTTCTTTCATTACAGAATAATACAATACATAATAATAAGCCAAAATCCCATAGGTCCAATGTGGATATGCCTGTCCTTATTAGAGTAGCTGTTTTTGTGTGCCAGCTGAGGGGTAATCTTACACTTTCATGCTCCTATCGTGATGCTATGGAGAGCTCTATTGATGTTTTAGTTCTGCACTAATGAATTGGTAACCCTGCTGGCTGCTTGTGTGGAGGTGCTCACAGGAATCCTGCAGCACTGTTTACTCCTATGCTTATTTAACACCCATGTCATGTCTTTTTACAATTGCCAAGAATATTTTGACAGGAATCCCATCAACCTTTTATTCTGTTTATTTGAGGGATTATCAGAATAGTATACGCAATCAGTGCCAGGTTTTAGGTGGAGGAGACTCTTATGAATGGCTTTATATGGAATATAGACCCCTGACATGCATTGTTGGCTGGTTGTGAATTCAAAACTCCTGTTTTTTTCCCACGTTAATTTTTTTTTTTTTTTTTGTAATTGAATTTTTCCTGGACTGCTGAACTTTGTAGTACCATCTATCACTGCTTTGGTGAAGTGGATTAGATCGTAACAATCTGCCGGCAGCAAAGACTGTTTGATCTTTTTCTTTGAGGATACTGTTAAGAAAAGACGTTTTAAAAACATTTCCGTACTTTCGCAGCTGCACAGGCTTACCCAGGTTCAGTGCGACCCAGACGGTAGGTTTATATCATGGAAAAATCTAACTGGAATGAAAGCGTCACGACGGCAGTGGTGTGAAGACTTTAGCAGATGACTTCTAGAAATAAAATATGCGTCTGCTCCAGTGGCCTGGGAACTTCAAACGAGGCTTTCCTGATCATTTCTGCAGTGCTGGTGCTGCATGATCGCATGGTTTGGAGACCAAGAATAATATCACGATACTCAATGTCAAATTAATACTCTGACTTTAAACTACAAGCCATTGTCATTAGATTTAATGTCAGATGTTTAAATATGTACAGACAAAATAAAACAAAATGCAACAAAATTTTAAGACAAAAAAGTATGAATATCAGTATCTTGTTTCAGCTATAATTGTAAAGGTCCTATTATGTCCCCATTCATCTCTATCTATTTATAATTGGTCCATGTGCTCTTGTTTATGTTCTTGTCTTAGCCCTTCACCTTCCCCTGTCATGCCCCTTATGTTATCATGTTCATCTATGTGTTGTCTCACAGCTCTGATACCTTGTCCTGTCTCTAATTAGATTTGCTATATGTCTGTACACTAGTTGTCCAGTATTTCTCTTGACTTAAGAGCGTCTTGGTCAACCCTGCATCTTTCCATGTCTGTGTCTACCCAGCAGTGTCATGTATTAGTTTTTTTTTCTATGCTGTTTTTTTTTATTTGTGCTTTTTGTTTGAATAAAGTTGTAGCCTTTAAATAATCAATCAAAATTTATATATAGCGCTTTTTAATCAAAACCCATAACCTAATGCGAGTAAGCCAAAGGCGATAGTGGCAAGGGAAAACTCTCTCGAGGCTGGAGGAAGTAACTTTGGGAGGAGCCAAGACTCGCAAAGGGGGTCCATCCTCCTCTGATCAAACTACGGATAGAAATGGACATCATCAGTTAAGTCTGACATTGTGCTACAGTGTAAAACAATAACAGTATAAATAATAGTGATATTTGCATCCATCTGGGATTAAATTAAAAGTGCATCAGCCTGGAAGCATCAGTCTGATTATTGCTAGCAGGAGTGCCTATCTCCTCCACCACTGACAATGATCTACTCCTTATCAACCATCATTGCGATTGGAGGCATCTGTGAGTTTGTGGTAGGAACCAGTTAGAAAGTGGTCAGTTGGATCCCCTGAACTGACAGAACATGACTGAAGTTCCCTTGAGCAAGGCATGTAACCCCAACTGCTCCCCAGGTGCCATGGATAGGGGCTGTCCCCCACTCTGTGCAAGTGTGTTCAATAATGTTATCTACAAATGTGTTTATTGTCCCCTGTGAGCATCATAACTAACCTCCAATGTTATCTGATATCTGTGGATAAATCCAGAATCCAACAAAGTCATTTTGGCCAACATGGTTCAGACTAGTCTTTAACCATGTCGCGTTAATGGTTTACCAGTGCATTTTTATCATATTCCTATGGGACAATTACAGTATATGACAATATAATCACAGTCTTATTTACTCCATATGTGCAGCTCAGTTAACACTTGGCCTACTAAAGCTCAGGCACATGAACCAAAGACCAGATACTTTAGGTTGGAGGTTAGAAGCCAGAGATGCTATGGGTTATCTCCAGGCTCTCTAAAAAACAGTATTTCCCAACCTCCGTCTAGACAGCTTTAACATTCCAGGAAGCCATCCTGATATGAGGGAGTCAACTGAAATATGCAGGCCTTGCACTCTTAATCGAATTGCATTTTAAAGCGTGCATTTTTACATCTTTAGATGCAGCTAAAAGGGCTCTAAAGGAATCTTCACTGGATTTGCAAGGACTACCTTGATTTATTGGCTGTTCCTCTTGCGTTTAGTCAGTGTTTGGATATTTGCACAGAAGCTGTTCCGCATTGCAGCGCATATAGGCCAAATGGCCCCATAAACATCCGAAGATACCCATCTTATGTCTCTTCCATTGAAAACATGATCATCAGTATGTCTAATGATGGCCAGATTTGCCAAGTAGAAACAAGGGAGCGTGATAGGATGAGTGCTTTTCATCTTCAGAAGGAGTACACTGTGGAATGTTGGATGGTTCTCCTCATGGCCAAGGTTCTCCTCCGAAAATACATTATTTTATGATAGCAAATAGAGACACCAGAGAGGTGAAACATTTCCCATGAGCATTAACTGTGTCATGCTTAACCTTTAGCCCATCAATTTATCAGCAGTGTAGAGTGAAAGTGTGTGTGTCTGTCTGTGTGTGTGTGTATGTGATGTTAAGTGTGTGTGTAAACATCCCTTTCTCTTGGCACTCACTCCTTTTAGTCTCCATGGTAGAGGATCTCCTAAAGTGCTGTGCAGAACACAGAGCCAGAGCAGGGGTCATTTGTGGGTCAGCTTTCTCAGGCTGCCCAAGGATCTGCCTGTTTACCAGCAGTAATCTGACTGGCAAACTGATGAGAAGCTGCTTCTACATTTGGGCTCAGCATTGATGGGTACAGCGGTTGGTATTCAAATTTATCGCAATACTGATACCAAGGGCACCTTGTCATGGTATTGTGCCTCGAGTTGAGAAGGCTTGTGTGGATCAGGGAAGCAGAGAGCATCAGGGTTTCCCAGTGTATAAAGGTCTTAGCAGAGGTGCCAGACTAAACCTGCCACCTGCAGTGGGCAGCATCAGTACAGAGCCATGTCAGAGCTAGGCTATCACAGAGATAACAAAGGTAGTGATGTTGAATCAAAGGCAATGCTAAACCACTTTTGCACTCTATCAAGAACATCACAAGTGCTCTTGAGAAGCTAAATCCCAATTGCTCCCTGGGTGCCATCGATAGGGAGCATTATGTCTAACCTCAGATGTTATTAGATGAATATGTACCAAGAAAACCAAATGGATATGAACAAGAGAATGACTGTCGATGAAGATGAGACCTTCAGGTCAGGAGGCATTCATGGGGTTATTGAGGAAGAGTTGATTTCTCTGAGTAGCAGGACATTCTAGGTTTCTTCTAGATGCCTAGCTGCCAATTGCCATCTATTGGTTGGAGGTTTAAACACATTGCCACTGCCACTTTTGCCTGTAAACTTTAGAGTATTTTGGAAATCAGTATAGTTTCACAAAACTCAAGTGTGTGGATATTTTCTTACTCTACATTTTGATACCTTTTGATTTTGCAGTAGTATTACATGCTGTTGTTGGCCATTTTTCTTGTCGATTTCCATTCCCTTTGTCAGGGTAGGAGATGAGTAAGATTTAGCATCTTTTTTTCTCTGAAGGCACCATACCCATATGTTTCTTAAATGGGCAACTTGTCAGCAAGATTGTCTCTGATTTGGAAACCGCGAGAACAGATCGCTGCCATTTTGCACAAAAGCCTTTGAAGCATGGCGTGCTTAGATGTGGTATATGGCCCACTATGCTAGCTGAATAAAAAGCCTCGTGAATTGTTAGTGGAGACTCAAGGCAGCTTTATACCACATCATTGCGCATGCAGTGACCACAGTGTTTCTAAACACTCGCTCCGTTTTATCGTGTCCTGTATCATAAAGGACTGTACTTTTACGTTTGAAAGTGCTGTGCTATGCTTGATCCATTTGCTGCACGTCTGGCTACACATGTAGCCGTGGAATCGACATTATTCTTCAGCGGATGTTCGGCAGGCATGGCTACATGGCCTGCGTGGCAATTAAACTCGGGGAATCATTGCAATTGCACACAGGGGCTGTCTGCCTGCGGATGGTCAAATGTGAATGCAGAATTCAGTACAGCATGTAATTAAGGGCCCACTCGAGTGTGGACAGCCCCGAGAGCCGACAGGGCAAAGTGAAGTGAGCTGAAGTTCCTCTCCAACACACAATCCTCTGTGGAGAAGCCTGTCGAAAAACCTGGCTGCTTCGCCACTGTCCATTTCATGTGCTTTATGGGTTTAGGGCCTGGGAGGCTGCGCTATATTTGCAGCACCAGGAACAGAGCTGTTGCTCCCATCTGCTCTCGGTGTGCTTGTGTGTTAATTCGCCCAAATCGAGAGAATGGCTTAACTGTCATCGGCACCTGCGGCTTGAGCTTTCGTGGAAATTTCCAAGGTGCGTCTTTCTGGAAGACTTGGACAATCCATCAGGCAGAGAGATGCGGGAATAAATGTACAAAACAAATCATTTGTATGGATCACATCTCTTCAACCTTTGTTCGTGGTCCAGCCAAGCTTGGTGTGCCCATCGTTGCATCTGTGGCAGCCAAATTACATTCAGACCTTGATTGGCTGAAAACCTTACCTGTTCACTTTCTGATTCTCCTTCTCTACAGAGACGACCGACTTGTTGTTACGTTTGCGCCACCATAACAGTGCACTAAATAGTAACTGTGAGTCATGAGGAGTGATGGTGTCAGAGCAGCACAACAACAGATTCCAGTTTAATTACCTGTAAAAGTACAGGAGCCTGAGCGCCTGGTGATGGACGGGTACATTTGACATGTGACGTGGCCCTTAACGCTCTTTAAGCATGCTCGGATTAAGCAATACGCCAGTCTCGGAGAAGCCCCTCGTCACCCGTCTAGGAGAATTCTAATGGAAAATGTCACTCGTAATTGGATATGCTGTGACCTTTTTATCAGGGCGGTTTGTTGCAGTTCCCACCTTTTATTCAGGAGCCCTAATTGCCTGCCACAAGGATCCTACTTTTACTGTGCACCCATGGCACAGCGGGCGGAACAGTTCAACAGTGTTGGCGCTTCCTTTTAGCCTGCGATTGAAAATAAGCAAGAGATTTTTGTCGACTCAGCATTTACTCCGGGGAGGCGGATGGATTATCCCTCGCTGGTTCACGTTATTTCAAGGAATAATGCTCTGTGACACAGATGCTGTATTTTCGAGAAGTAGCAGTTTATTACGTGCTAGCGGTGACACGTAGGCCCGACTTGAAGACAGATCCATCAGCGGCGACAGGGCCGTTCTGGATGGGAGAACTGTGATGAAGGCCTTGGGCTTAAGCTCACAGTGGATTCGACTCTGGCTCCACTCCATGAGTCTTTGGCTAGTTAGTATTTACATTCAGCGAATGCCTGCGAGCGCGGACAGATCTGCAGCCACTGCTTTGCTTAGCTGTGCATTCGCCTTTGTTGTCATTTGCCTTTATTTCCCCCTTTCATTTTCCTTCCATCTCAATCCTATTTGCCACATCAAATTGCACTTGATGATGGCTATTGATTGTCACCATCTGCGTCTGGCTATGGCTATTAGAGTTGGACAAAAATGGATTAAAAGGACGTGTACCATTGTTAGTTTTATTTTATTTAGTTTTTTTTTCCAATGATTACTCTTTGTAGAAAGGTAGCATCCAGCTACACTCTTCACAGGGTTCTTATGGGTTCCTCCACTGTTGCAATGTCAATGCTGTAACAATAGCGGAACCCTTTTTGAAGTAATACAGAACCATTTCCAGCACATTCTCCATCAACTGGGGGGAAAATCACCTTTTAAGCATTTAACCATTTTCTTCACTAAAGAACCATCTATATACATCAATCTGACGAACCATTTCACCATGCAGAGAACCAGTAAGCATGGTTCTTTGCATGTTCATGGTTCTATTTTGAGCCATTGCCTTTACTAAAAAATCCTTGAAGAGCCATCTTTAATGAGAGAGTACAAAGCCAGTAATACACACATCTTTTTGTGCTTGAAACTCTTTGACTCCACACGTTCAGGTTCTGAGAAATAATCGTCGTCTTTCCTCCACAGCTTCGGCTTCGGCCAACCACACCGAGAGTCGTGACACTCATGTTGTACATCTCAGGCAGAGCCTGAACCGCTGAACCTTGCTACCGCACACAGCATCCTTAAAGACCGCAGGGACGCATATCTCAAACCCTCCCTCATGCTCTTTCACTATCTGCTGCTACTCACAATATTGTTGCTTTCCCTTTCGACTTAACCTAACCCACGTGAGTATAAAAGAATGCCCCCCTCGTTTTAGCTTCATGAATATTAGCTAAAATCAATATTTCCCTTTCAAATGCCAAACGTGATCTGTTTTTAGGAGTTCACCGAACCCTCCTGTTGCTTTATTTTCAGAGGATAATAAATCTGTCCGTAGGCGCGCTCCTTGGCTCCAAACAAGAAATTATGTGATTTTAATCAGGCTGCGTAACCCTTGAACAACCTTTAAGCCAAAGCAGACTTCGCTGCAAACTCCAGCCAAAGAAAACTTGTTTATTTTAAAAGTATTTCACTGCAGGAATTTGCGACTACCTCACAAGCGCCCTCATCCAACTCGCTAATGAGGTGAATCTGTAATTATCAGCGTTTAAGATCTAGCTCACTGAATTACAAATAATATCCCTAAATGAGTTGGCTTGTAGTCAGGAATTAGGCCTCACCTAAATAAAGGGGGAAGACTGCACACACTGCTGTTTCTCTACTGAGCTCTGAGCTGCTCTACTGATGTGCTAAATGTTTTTAATTGGATTGTCATATGAAGAACTAAAGAGAAGCACAGCATCTGAGAAGAGTGCATTTGTTTGCCTATAGATGCTGTCTGGAGCTCACAGAAAAAGGCTGAAAAAGCAACAGTGATGCCTGATTAATTTGGAATCACAGCGGATTGCCCAGTCAAAGCGAGTGTCTTGGTATCAGTGCCTAATTATTTTTGACAGGTGAGAGGTGGCTCTGACAGCCCACCCCCTCTTCTGTCTTTCTTTCCCCTCTTTCACTTCTTCTTCTCTGTGGCGAAAGTGAAGCACTCTACCAGCGAGTGATTTACAGCAATTACGATCTTGCCAGGGCCTTAAATGCTTAAACATCATATTATATTATATACACCTATGAATTGAATTGGCAAGTGTTGGCATCACTGTGTGTATGTTTACCTATCAGATTTATTAAGTCCTGCACAGTCAGACGGGCAGAACCTGTTCAAATCTAGTTCAGTAAGCAGATCTCGGTGTACTTTTTGCAATGCAGCCAAATAAGCACCTATAATTGAGAGCAATGGTCCCGATTAACTCAGAGTAGACAAGAGGAGCTGTAGTGCTATAAATCCAAACATGCCAGTGCTAATAAAGTGGGGAGCTGGAGACATGCTGAATAAGGATAAGCATTTGCTTGCTGAACCTGCGTTAGGATCACAGTAGGTACACTGCATCGGTGATGTTCAGATGAAAAGAGACATGAATATGCAGGGCTTTTATTTTGTAGCAGTACGCTCTTCATTATAACAGGAGGAGAAGAGCAACAGGTAATGAAAAACAGCAGATGAAACAGCTACTGATTAATATGGCCCGCTCAGCAAAGACGCGCCCACCTTTTGCATATCGGCTCAATCGGAATATGTGATCAGGTGCAGTGACATTGCAGTATTTCATCCAGTCCCATACGGCTGCGTGGTACGTGATGGTAAGCCTCGTGGATGAATGTGCTCCAGATAACATCCACTCTTTTGTGTTTGTGTATCAGGCTTTTCGCTATAATATTGCAGGTTTTTTAAGCTCAGTGGAAGTTTTGTCAGTGTCTTTAAATGCTGATGTAGGCAAAGGTCAAAGCAAACTAGTGAGAACAGAACCAGAAGTGTGGACAAAGAGATCCGGGCTCATCTCATAATCTCTGTACATTATATATATGCAAAATGAGTCACCTTGTGTGTTTACGGTAGTTGTAAATTCGATGGCGCTGCACGAGGATGATCAGGCTATAAATGCCTGCAGGGTGTGTGATGGGATTCATAGATTGAGAAGAGGTGGTAAAGGACAATCTCTCAGAATTGTGGCAGACAGCACACAAGGCTGAAGGTCTCTGGCTGCAACTCTGCTTTTTATGTTGATGGTCTCTGTGGGGTTCTTTCAGAAACTGGTTGTGAAGGACCTGCATTGACTTCTAGACCCTCAAACACATGACTCAATTCTCCCAGAAGACTTTCTGTGGGTGCGTTAATCATTTTAGGCTTAAGAAAAAGTCTGTACTGTATACATACTTTTCTTGAATTTGAATTTTTACACTAGACTAAAAGCTACAAACACTGCTGCTCCAGAAACTCAGTCTTCTGAGGGAAAAGGGTGAGGTAGGACAGTGTCAGCACTTTTTAACTCAGTTTTAGTATCTCCCACAAGTTTACAGTGAGTAAACATTGTGGAAACACTAGAATAGGAGATATTAGTCCATAAACATCCTCAATAAACATTATTAATCACTAGAATAGGAGATATTAGTCCATAAATAACATCAATAATCACTATTAATCACTACAATAGGAGATATTAGTCCATAAACAACATCAATAATCACTATTAATTACTAGAATAGGAGATATTAGTCCATAAACAACGTCAATAAACACTATTAATCACTAGAATAGGAGATATTAGTCCATAAACATCTTTAATAAACAATATTAATCACTAGAATAGGAGATATTAGTCTATAAACAACATCAATAATCACTATTAATCACTAGAATAGGAGATATTAGTCCATAAACATCTTCAATAAACACTATTAATCACTAGAATAGATATATTAGTCCATAAACAACCTCAATAAACACTATTAATCACTAGAATAGGAGATATTAGTCTATAAACAACATCAATAATCACTATTAATCACTAGAATAGGAGATATTAGTCCATAAACATCTTCAATAAACACTATTAATCACTAGAATAGAAGATATTAGTCTATAAACAACATCAATAAACACTATTAATCACTAGAATAGGAGATATTAGTCCATAAACATCTTCAATAAACACTCTTAATCACTAGAATAGGAGATATTAGTCCATAAACAACATCAATAATCACTATTAATCACTAGGAGATGTCATTGAAATGTAATGGTTGGCCTAAAATGTTTGAGATGGAGTGTATGACATTTTATATGGTTTATGTGCCATGAGAAGAATAAATAAATATTTTTCCATCTTTAGAATGAAGCATTTACCATCCCTGCAAGACTGATATATGTCAATAATTGGCTGCCCTGAACTGCACATTTAAAAAGCTGTTTGGTTGAGAAGCTTAACCATGAATGAGCAGAACTTCACTGCAGTAGGCTGAATAATGTCTGGATGTAATATGTGCACTGGCTTACTTGACCTCATCAATGTTACATTGTTATTTTATAAGGAACATTTCTAAACATTATGGACACTCTGCAGGAGTGTAATGACAGTATGATATTGTATCCCTATCGAGTACCTCTGTCACACACACGGCTGTCTTTTCATTTTTATTTTATGAATCATGGCTCTACTTAACCTTTAGACCTGAGAGTCAAGTAATAGGAAACACAGAAGCAGAGATTTGGTCTCAGTTGTCCTCCATTAATCTGACACCACATCATGTGTATATATAGCTTGTACACATCTTTCATGGCCCACTGAACTATGGAGGCCTGACTTTTTGGTGGTTCCGTCAGCTGGAAGCTACTTTTAGCAGCTGTAAGCTGTATGAAGGTAAACAATGATCGATAGCCACATTTGACTTTAGCAGATTGCTTTTGTTGTTCTAGCTATAGAGGTGGGTGGCTTTAGCGTATCGCTCTTAGCTATGTGCATCGTATTAGAGTGAAGCGGTGCAGAGTGTTTGCAGGTGACTGCCAAGACAAAAAGAAAGCCCATGGCAGGTATCGAGAAGAAACTGAATATGGCTTAACTCGCTCCCCTTCGGCTCTATTAATTTCACACTTGGTTGCCCATTGTAGGAACATGTGGCCTAATCCTCGGTCGTCTAGCTCGGGCATCCGCAGCTGCTGCCTTTTTAAAAAAGCCGTTCTAAAGTGTATTTTTAAGCATAATGTTATTGTACTGTATATGTCATGTCGTTCTGAAAGCATGAGTTAAGTTCTACACCTGAGAAATATCTTTATAACAACTAGGGCTGTCGGAATAATTGCAATATTGTTATATCGCAATATTGGCTAGCTAACCACAGGGAATGCCAAGCAACTGAAGGTGCTGATACTAGGATCAGAGGATCATGAGTTTGAATCCTGGGTCAGTCAGAGGCCTGAGAGAGCAAAATTGGCTGTGCTTTGTCCGCATTACCCCTTATGTAATGTCAGCTGGCTCAGGTGTCTGTTAGCTGATGTATCTGAGCTGTGGATCCTGTGCTTTCCTCCTAGGATGTTGGCTGCCCAGTGATGAAGCATCAGCAGCAGTTCAAAAAGAAGTTCTGGCTGACTTTACATGCACAACAATGCCTAATAATAGCCTAACAAGAAAATGTGTTTATTTAGCACTAAAAAAAGGATAAATTCAATAATTTTCAAAAATAAAAAATGTGGCTAATACTGCAAATTGCAGACTTGAGCTCTGTTAAATCCTCAATATAGGGGAAATTCTTTCACGACAGCCCTAATACAGGCTATATACATTTCAGTACATGTTGCATAAGATGTTGTGCTGTAACTAACATTCTTCTTTTTCTCTTCCCTCCTCTGCTGTCTGCATCATTATCCATCCACCTTCCACCTGATCTTAGGTAAGATCCCAAACTTTTTTTTTTTTATTATTCAACAACATCATAATAATGTCATTGAAGCACACCAAGCTCAACACACAGCAGACGTAGCAGCTTTAGAGAAAGTCCACAGAGGACTAAAGCTCATTTGATCGTTTTCTTCCACAAAGAAAAATCCTGAAAAATCCAAAGGGAAATATGGAAGTGAGGAGCAGGTAGGTGGCGAAGGTGCTGCAGAACTTTTCGTTTCTATCCCGCGGAGCTGTCGGTTAATGACATCGGAGTGCTGGAGAGTGGGATTAATCTTCCCAAGCTTCCTCGGAGGTCGTCAGGCTGGAGGCTGGTAGGGTGTTTGATGTGCGTGGCATCCATCAAAGCATACTTAGACTTCTCTAATGGTCTTTTCCTCCATTCTCTCCTCCCTGCCATGTATTATTGTCTCACAGTCTGTCAATAAAGCACAATGGATGGCGGATTTTGGATTATGTGGGTGCATCTTTATGTTAGAAGTTGTTTATTCCTGGTGTGGAGCTGTTTTAAGCTGCATCCTATGGCAGGTTTTCTGTTGCCAGGGCAAGTTGCAATTATTCTACAAACAATCCAGCCATAGTTAGAGTAGAACAAAAGTTCTTGGACTGTGAATAGCAGGGCCCAGCGTAATGAAGGTCTAAAGGAGTTTGCAGTGGTCCTGAAGAGTGGGTACTGTGTGAAGAACGAGGGATATTGGGATGCATATACAGTATGTGTGTGTTTGTGCATGCAGCAGCTGGAGTGTATCTCAAACACTAGGCTAAGGCCTTCTTTCTAGGCTGAGACCTGCATTAACACTGCTAGGCACGTCCTATGGGCTGATGGAGCGCTGGAAGTTATTTATTTATTTTTGCTGCTTTTTAGTCTTTTAGATTTATGACAGGACATTTGCAACATTAGGGAGGCTGTTTACACAGGCCAGTGTGGGGGCTGATGAGATGATGTTGACAGTCAAAGGAGCAGAATTTCCTCATTATGCTATGATGGTGTAGGCCAGAGGGACTGGGAGGGTCCCTGAGGACACAGTCACCCATCTAACGGGCTGGAACTCTACATCTTATAGAGGACTGGGCATTGGTGACGTGATGCTGAGGTCCATGTTCTTTAAGAGTGTGCATGCTTTGAAATGAAGAGGTGGTACTCTTTACAACATGGACTTGGCTACAAGGTCAGCCTGACAGCTTTTAATGGAACAATGCACAGTGCAGTCTTTCTTACATACCTATGATTTATTTCGCCATCCTCTAGAGATCAGTCTTCGCCTGACCTAACAGAGGTGCCTTTTTTATTTATTTTTTTCTTGGAGCTATAGAGGGCGTGGATGTTTTTGAATGCAAATTTCTCAAAGCTCTAGATGCCCCCCCTCTCATCCTCCACCCCCCAAACCCCAGTCTAGAGATGACAATGGGCTGGCTCAGAGCGTGACACGGCCAGGCTTTGTCCTTGCAGAAGAATAGCTCCTCATGCCACAGTCTTAGTACATGAAGGGCTCTCAGCGCAGATGTTAGGAGTCTATTGTTGCTAGTGATGTAGTGTCCTGCTGAAGAGGGACCAGCACCAGCCAGACGGGAAAGAGCGGTGGGGGCCGTTCCTCAGCTCGTCGAGATTATGTCGAAGGCATTACCTCATCCCAACGCTGACCCTAGGGCTCACACACACGCCACATAAATAACACCCCCTCCGGTCCTTATGGCATCACAACACTCCTGGGGTGCTAATCCATTAGATGCAACAATGAGAAGGCCTAGAACAAAGACATCAGTGAAGCAATGACAATAAGTGAAAGCTCCGTGCAAGGAAGCTTCGTTTCTTCTAATGGGAGGCAGGCGGACTCCAGTAGAGGCTCTTGGGTTGTCCTTTATTTGCTATAGCTACGGCTGCCTTGAACGAGGACAGGATTTGTTTGCTGTAAATAACATGTGGAGCGGGCCTGTGGCCAGCCTGTATTTTTTCGTAGTGCCACTTACGGCTAATGATGGTGCTGCGCCCCTCAAACACAAGTGCTCCTCAGCTGCTGCTGGCGTCGCGTCGCATCGCAGTCCGACGGCACACCCAGCTCAGCTCGGATACAGAATTGAGCAGCTTTATATGCTGGGAAATATATTCCTCCTCCCCCCAAAACAATCACAAGTGGTCAATTGTCTGTGATCATCTGAAATAGTGATACAGCATTTGGAGATCCAGATGGAATGATAAGATAACTTCAAGGGGATTTCTCAGAAGGATCACATTTCACTCCCTGGCTGATATTTTTGGACTTTAGAATATGCTTTTTGTCCTTTTATAAGAATATTTGCCGTTAATACAAGGTTAATAGCATTAATTGACCTGTAATATGTTGTATTTTTGAGTTTGAAGCCATTGAGGCCGTCTGCTCATGTGGTCTGTAAGTGGAAACGGCATTGGGGAATGAATGTAATACTCAGTGGTGTGATGGTAGCACAGATATAATGCATGCCAGGGAAAGAAGTCTATTACATCAGATACACAGCAAGCTCTTTATGTGGACAAACAATGCCAGTATGGTCATTATGCTGTAGGGCCAGGCTGTATTCTGTTAAATCATAATGGCAATGTTGGCCTTCGCAGTGCTGATATAGAAAACATGTCATATGCAAATGAGTCCTGAGACATTTTATTGTTGTGACCAATAACAGATGTTAATGATGATATGGCCATATTCAGATGAAGCACGTTATCCAAAAATGATTTGTTCATAATTAAGGCTTATTGCAATTGCAGTATTGTACTTTGTGTACATTGCATTCCTCATCCAAGACTTTTTCTCCAGTACTGTTACATATGGGCTGTTTATGGTCATAAATATCATGACATTTTGTAAATGCATGTTTCGTTAAAATATATAATTAGGCTCGTTTAATTCAGTTTAGTGCAGTAAAGTATGTGGCATCAAGGTACAGTATAGACTGATTGGTTGCAACACTAACATCACTCAAATGAAGCAAATAACATTATCTTTTAACAATGGCACATGCACACAGTCTTATCAAATCAGATGCCATATGACAAGTTTTCTGTATTTATAAATAAGTGAGCACACCAGTCAGTTGTAGCAGATTGTAAAACCATCATCATGGTCAAAGAATGTGATGTGACTGATGTCCAAAAGGACATGATAACAGGGTACCGGATTAAAGATGGTTACATCTCGGAAACCACTACGTTTGTGGGATGTTGTAGAGCTGCCGTAGTGATGGTGTACCTTCATTGGGTGCCTCTCAATGGCATAACAGTGGTGCCACACAGTCCATTGATGCCAACAATGATACTGCAATAAGCACAGCACAGTGGACCAGTTAACCTCTATAATGAACACAGGAACAAAATCATCACCATCGAGAGAACACTCCAGCCCAAGGGTGGTTATTCCCACTATTAGTTAGGTGGTCACAATGTTGTTATATGGCTGTTTCAAAGTGTGGCATATATTCAGTAGTAAAAGAACACTAGACAATATGTTGGAAGCTGGAGAAAAAAATTAGCAAACCATTTAGACCAAATAGTTTCAGCCAATTGAACGGGTTGGAGCATCACCCCAGTATAAAGGCTTGTGAGTCTCTGCCAGTCAGCTGTGGGCAGTATCTATGAGCAGCGGCCTCCAAATTAACCAGATCTCAGTCCAGTCAAGCACCTGTGGGATGTGTTGGAAGAACAAAGCCAAGCTGCAGCAGCTTCAGCTCACGACTTGGAGAACAATAAGGATCTGCTGCTAGACATGAAGTATCTGTCTTGTAGAGTCCGTGGCTCAGTGGGTTGGAGCTGTTTTGGTGGCACATGG
>BRDA01052868.1:18685-30719 GCA_036984385.1 Crenuchus spilurus | reverse complement strand
GCTCCACACACCTCCTCCACACACCAGCTCCACACACCTTCGCCAAACAGCTCCACACCTCCTCCACACACCTCCTCCACACACCTCCTCCACACAACTCCTCCACACACCTCCTCCACACACCTCCTCCACACACCTCCTCAGAGCTACGAAAAGCTGAAAATCTCACATCTCCAAACATTTTCAGATATAACCAAAATTCTTCAAACAACTCACATATTTAAACATCTCTAAATTGCTCTACACATCTCCAAACAGTTCCAAAAATCTCAAAACATCATATCTCCAAACATTGCCACACATCTTCAGACATTGCCACACATTTTAAAACATCTCAATATTCTCCAAACATCTCCACACAGCTCCAAGCAACTCTCATCTTCTCCAAACAGCTCCAATCATCATCAAACATATCCACATGTCCACACTGCATCTACAGCTACATATGTTTACTCATCGTGAAATATTTCGTGTTTGTAAAAGAAAAATAGATTTAAAAAGTGAAGTTTAGATATTACGTAACTGGGTTATTCTAACCTACACTTCACTAACTTTACTGGCCAAAGGCACAAGTACAGTCATCCCCCCAATATACAATCAATGTAAACGTCTCTAAAAGTCACACGTGGTCTTTAAGGCCCAATAGTGCATCTTAAAAGTCTAACATGTAACATTATCACTGGTGGTTCTAAAGGGGTGGCTAAGTGCTCAATGCCACTCATGAAATCTGTCTGGCTGCCCAAAATGTCTTCCATGCCACTGGCAGAACTGATGTTTGGTTTTTACTGCAGGAGCTGCTGTGGATACAATGTTTCCATACTTTTGAGGTAAACTGGATGTCCAAATGTTTGTGGACACCTTTTCTAATGAATGAATTCAGCTACTTTAAAGTTGACACCGATGTACACACAACTTGTCTAGTGCCTGTACAGAAGACTAGACATAAAACCCTGAGCATTGGAACTGTGTCCTCTACTCCATCCAGTACTTTTTGATGAGGTGGTGTAGTTTGGGATGACATGATGGTGCTGATCATCCAAAATCCTGACCTTACCAACACTCTTGTTGATGGAATACAATCAAATTCTCACAGCAGTGCTCCAGAATTAACCAATACTTTTGCCAATTGGTGTATAGTGTATATTAGGGGCAAATCAGCCAAACGGACATTAGCAGCTCTGCATACTCTAGCAGCACCACCACATCACTGAGAACGATCCACCTGCTCCCTGAGGTCCAGACCTTTCACAGGTATACAGAGTAACAGAGGTACTACTGTCAGTACACAGTGCACGAACAGGCTCAGTGGAGCTCAAACAACTGGTGTAGATACAAGCTACGTGTACCTAATGAAGTGGCCAGTGAGTATAAGTTAAGGGGAAAAATTGCCCAAACAGTGCCAACTCCGATCCTTCACAGAAGCGACTTTTCCTCAGCTCTGGAATATGAGGACAAATGGACTCCCTTACAGCTAAATGTCCTCCGAATGATCCGAGCAGGCTTTGAAGAGGGAGGCGCCGAGTCCTGTTAAGAACAGAAGGAACAGATACGGAGCACAGCTGCCTCCACCTGAGCAGAGAGGTGGGCAGGAGAGGGCCGAGGAGGAGTGGTGGGCTGCGAGACTGATGAACGAGAGCACTGATGGAAAATGGCACCGAACTGCAGGCGGCACCGGCGACGCAATTTTACACAAGGGGCTGGAGAATGGAAGTGAAAATGGAGCCAGGAGTTTTATGTTTCACCAGACGCTCCTAACGTTTTGCTAACCGTGCCGTGCTATTCCCAGCGCTCAAATTTCCAAAGCCTGCCTTGCTGGAATGAGCCAGCAGGAAGCAGTTTATTCAGCGTGAGGGAAGCTTTAACGGCTGTGCTCGGGACTAAACTCTGTTTAATGAGTGAAAAAATCTCCCCAGCTAGACTTTAAGGACTTTACTGATCATAAAAGCACCAATTACCACCAATTTACTCTGTTAGTGTTGATTCTCTGTAGGAAAACCTACTTTATATCATGATTAGACAATCCAGGCCTGTACAGGTCATAATGTGGCCTTACAGTGTGTGTCTATGTATGAAAATATCAATAACAGGTCATTTTAAATGACGGATATCACAGCTTCTACTTATCCCTTAGCATGAACAATTCCATTAAAATAACTACAAAAGTCGTAAAGAACCCCATGTTTCTGCTTACGATGTAAAAAAAAATTAGATATTTAGTCCCAGAAATAATGTATTTAAGGCTGCACAGCACTAAATGGACATTATGTAGGTTCATCTTACTTTGTGCCAGAAGAGGGCACCCTTCAGTAGGACAGGAACGGACTCCTGACTCCGCCCCCAAACATTACGCACCTCCCTCACCTCCACATTTACAGTTTTAATTCACACTCGAGGTCGGATCAACGTCCTCTCAACACCATCCATTCAGTTCATAACAGCTTCTCTCGTCACTCACATCCTCTCTCAGATGCTTCTCTTCCGTGCTGTGTACTACATCATCAATTCCACTCATCTCTCCTCTGCACCCCAGTTACTGGTTTAATTTCCCACCTGTTTTCTGGCACCCAAACTTTCAGAGTGGGCGCTGGCCAGATTCAAAAAGCCAATCAGAGCAGAGCTCATTAACATTGTTCATGTGCTCACCGTAAAAGGTAAAATTTACACTAAACAGAAAAAATATATAACTGGAGGATCAGCCAGTTTACACTATTCACTGGATAATATCTTTACACGTTCAGTAAAAGGGTTTGGAGAGTCTTCGGGTCAGTACCTGACCGGTCACTCTGGTGGAATCCTGAAGGTTGGATTGTAATGAATGTATTAAGTTCAGTCGACCTGTCCTGACTCCAGATGTTTACATTTAAAACACAAAGTTCTGCTCCTTTAACCTGGAAAAGTCATGAAAAGCCTTTAAAAGACACTACCGGACTTTCAGGACCATGTTGGACCTTTAATGGGACATTATTATTGATTGTACCTTGTAGGTGGCTCTGTTCAGCATTATACCCCTTTCAGAAAGCACTCCTTAGAACTTCATTGTGAGTGGGCGGGGCTAAACTGCTCTATAAAAGCTCATGG
Source organism: Crenuchus spilurus (assembly GCA_036984385.1). NCBI lineage: Eukaryota > Metazoa > Chordata > Actinopteri > Characiformes > Crenuchidae > Crenuchus > Crenuchus spilurus. Next base: position 27,641 of record BRDA01052868.1, on the reverse strand, counting down.
TTGTGATAACACAAACATAGCCAAGTCAAAACGAGTTTCCACACATACACAGACTTCACTGAGCACTTTCTAAAATTAAAAAATGATTTTGTCCACAAGGCCCGTTCACTGTTTGGGGAAAGCCCTGCTTCATAAAAGCCGAAATCCAAACCGATAAACATCTTAACCTTTTCAATTTGACGTCCCATGAGAAGGTCTCCAGAGTGGCTGCTCAGCCTTCCACGTTTCTGCATCTGAACACCGACGTTGGGCCCCATTGAGGAACGCTGAGGAAGAAAATAACCAAAAACAGTCAATAATTTTCCCCCAAATGTGTGTCCAACAGGCATGTACTCACATTAGCGCGTCTATGACTCGTAATGTTTGGAGAGAAAAAAAGGAAAACAACTCTGAGGAGAGCAGAAACAGCCTGGAGCTCAGAAAGCTGCGTGCCAAGAGGACGCTCGCTCGACTCGGCGTGCACTTACTCTCTTCTCACGAGCCCTCGACTTCAGAGGCTTCACCACCGCCGAGCTCTCCAAGTCCTGAGGACACATCAGACAAGCGAAAATGTTTTCTTATACAGCGTTTGACAACTTAATATCTTTAATGCAGGATAAACACAAGTGGGTAGCAGCTCCTTCCATGTAGTCAAGAAACATTCCGACGGATTTTCACTTTTCCCATAAGCATCAACCTACATCTGAATGGTTTTCAAGGTCATAGTAACACCAAGCTTGCAGATACATTTAGGCCCAATTTGTGCCAGTTCTGGCACAGGTGAGAGTTATGTGGGCCAGATGTAATGAGCCAGGCTAGAATTGAGTTAAGTCATGTTTTGTGTGGGCCAGATGTAGGCCAGATGTCCTGAGCACAGCTAGACTTGGGTTATGGCCTGTGTTGTGTGGGTCCAATGTCAATCTGGTTAAGACTTACGCTACGGCTAGTATTATGGTGTACAAATATGGGCCAGGTGTCAATAGGTGGGCTAGACTTGATTTAAGGCATGTGTTGTGTAGGCCAAATGTGGACCAGATGTCATGAGCCAGGCAATACTTGGGCTATGGCAAGTATTATGTGGGACAAATGTGGGCCAGGTGACATGAGCAGGGTAGACTTGGGTTATTGCATGTGTTGTGTGGGTTCAATGTCATGAACTGGGCAAGAATTAGGCTCAGCAAGTATGATGTGGGCGAGATATAGTTCAGGTATAATAAGCCAGGCTATACTTGGACTACAGCAAGTATTATGTGGGACAAATGTGGGCCACATGTGGGCCAGCTGTCATGAGCTGGGCTAGATTTGGGTTATGGCATAGGTTTTGTTGGCCAGATGTAGGCCAAATGTCAAGAACTGGGCTTGATTATAGTTATAGCAAGTTTGTGTGGGCCAGACATGAGCCAAATATCAATATCTCTGGCCCCGATTTGGCCCAGACCAACACACAACATCCAATAGATGTGTTGCTTAGTTAAGGCAGCCAGACTCTCGCTGAGCCAACTCTGTAATTCAAGGCTAAATGTCTTCACTCAAATAACTTCTGTGGCACATTGTTTTTAGAATTTCTAGACATTTGCTATAATTGTGATTTTAGGCTCTCTTACCCACCAAAACACCAAACCTGATGTTAATATCTACCACGTACCAGATCATCATCAGTTCTGTCATAGCTGATGTCTGAGTGAGACAAGAACGAGGACTCGTCGATGACCGATAACCTGCAAGTCCATCACAGACAGAAAACAATATCAGATATGATCTACACTCGGCTGTAAAGCAGCTGTGCGCTAATATTTATATTTATCAGTCACTGTGATGTAAACAGTCTTTGATTGAGATTTATAGTGAAACATATTGACATTCACAATGGTGGTGATGGGAACCAGACGTCACAACACAAACACAGGCTGTTATATGATGAATAACTTTAATACTAATGAAGATCTGGTGATGAAATGTGGATAAAATAATTAATATCAGTCTTTGTGAAGATTTGCATAATTACAGTGCAGGTAGACTGGTGTAAGACTTGTGCAGACTGCCCAAATCTGATTTTTAGTCTATTAGAATGTATCCAGATTGATTTTTGGTAGTCCAGACATGAAATGTTGGTAGGTGGTTTGAAATCCGTTGATAATTGGATGTGTACAGATCCGGATGTTCTTGCCACTCAAACCGGATTTTTATGTGCCTTTTGCTGCCAGGTCTCAGGTTGCCAGGTCTCAAAAAACTCTCCGGCCCAATATCTGACAGAAAGCAGAAGCAGAAAGCCTTACAACCTTAAAACTAACCCAACATCTAACCCAATCAAGTCTAATCAGACATTTGAGGATGCCATAACTACCTTTAACTTAAAATCTTTTCTTTTTTCATTCATTTTCTACAGAAAAGCTTTTTTAGTAATTAGAGCATAATACTTTTCCTTCTATTCTGCTCTGATCTATATTTACAGATCCTCCACTGAATATGGAAGCCCTAGCATAAGACTCAATGCTACATTGTTCATTCAATCACAGCCCTCCACCTGCAGATATAAAGAACTACATTCCCGCTCTGCTACTTTCAATTCCTGATTGATGCTCCACTCTTTCCTCCCCATCACCTCCAGTGTGGTCCCAGTCCTGTTGTCCATGGGTTAGCTCCGCCTCCAGCCTTCCATCTACTTGGCAGAATTTGCTATGTCCTAACGCTTCGAGATCCGGACCCAGGATGGGGCTTATGCCAAAAAGACTTTCAATCTTTAATAATTGCCATCAAATAATTGGACAAATCAAATTAACCTGCAGCATTTATATTTCCTGTCTGAGTCTTCATGACAGAACTTACTGTAAGTTTTTTGTTGGTCATCGTACATTTTGTAAATTTTTGAGAACTTGAGAAACAAATGTGATTTGCCCGCAGCCTGATCAGCTGTTTAATTTATTTTTATTTAATTTATTTTTTTTATTTTTTATTTTTTTATTTATTTTATTTTAAGATAACTGATGGGCACAGCTGCATTCTGTCACTCATTTCAAGCATTTATTCAAGAAAACCTGGGAATACTGGACTTCACGTGGCTTAGTGAAGAGGTCTGGTTTCACTTATCCGCATATGCAAATTCTCATTACATGAAACATTTCTGCATGCCCAGAGGGTGGCATCTCTTTGGGACGAAGCATACTTGGACATTGCTAATACTGTGTACGTGAAGATTTTTCAACAATTCATTAGCCATTTGGAAGATGACGAGCTCAGCATCAGTTACTTTTAGGATGGTGCAATATGCCACATCAAATGCCAACATAACAGAAATTGCGCCACTTTTAAACATTCACATTAAACACGAAATCCTGGCTGTACATGCCAAAGTGTGTTTTGTGGACATTTACAGAACAAGTTGTATCATCAGTCTTTTTTAGGTATATTTAACCTATATTTCATCACCAGATCTTCATTAACATTACACTTCACCATCGTTTGGGTAAAGAAGCCACTGGGGGACACCATGTATATCCATTTTATTTATCCAGAGCCACCGGTGATGCAGATGGTGTGTTTATCTGTAGTGTTGATAATGGGAGAAAATATGTTTACTTTGGGGATTATTTCAACGTGCAATACTCCTGCACCACGAAAAGATTAGTTCTCAAAACTATCAGACAGTGTACTCATAACTATTTGGGGTAATGTAGCTTTTAGGGGCTTCAGAAGTTTGGTTCCTATCAAAAACACAGAAACATGATTTTCTAGAATGGAGCATTTTACATAAACTCTAGAACTGGTATCATGTAATCTCCAGTATTAGATTTATTAAAGCTTCTGTTGGCTGCAGTGTCTTATGTACACTTTCTGTACTGGCTTACTGTCTATAATAACCGCTGTGCAGGTTTGAATGTGTTACACCAGTCCATTTATGACTGCATGTCCACGACTACCAACAACATTAAACATCAACTCATGCTGTTGGACAGATGAGGGACAGCTGATTTTCTTGCAAATGTGCAAATCTGTCAGTACAAAGCAGTAAAGAAGTGAGGTCAACATGTATGATGCCCTCTAGTGGCACCACCCACAAACAACCGTTTTATTGAATGGGAGCTACAACAAACTTTGAAAGCTTTCTCAGTCTGTAACTTATTATTTATTATTTATTATTTGGGGATATTTAAACGGGTGTGTCGGGGAGGTGATTGACAGCTTGGTTGAGTTGATTAACAACTCATTCCGATAGCTGCAGGCATTCTCCCCATGACTTGTCACAGCAGCTAACAAACACAGTTGGGCTTATTTTACATTTTGTGACTCTGTTAATACAATTTAATCAATATGACATTTATGAGCAGGAGCAACGTAAGTTGTATAGACAGTCAAAAAGGGTGTTGCCCCAACAGAATGCTTCAGAGTTTGGGCGGGAGCGCTGACTAACCTTCCGTCTCTACTGTGGTTGCAACTTGTATCTCATGTGCAAGTGCAAGCAATATGGCGGCTGTTTTTCTTTTGTTTTGTTGCTTCAAAACAACATAATGAGAGTAAACAGACGTGTACTGTCCAGTTCTTATATACAGTCTATAGTTTGCAAACAAAATTTCGAGCAAAACTCCATCCAAGGGTGTTGCGTTTTCCACTACCAAGTCAGCCACATTATCAAAATGCAGCAGCCAGGGTTCAATCCAGGGGTGCACTGACATAGGGATTTATAGTGAACTGAGATGCTGGGGCTGTCATACCACTGCTCACACAATCACTCAGGTTTGTTGACGGTGAGCAGAGGGATGCCAGTGTCTTAGGGAGCTCCCATGTCTGTTTATCTTCTGGCTCTCTCCTTTTAGGTAGGCTGTTCTAGATAGTTCTGCTGGAGTCAATAGCCACACTCTCATAATCCTTATACTCTATAAACCCAAACAGAACTAATTCCATCTTTGTCTTTTTCCCAGTGAGTGATTGCCCACCGGTCCGGTCCAAGGCTGATGGAAGATAGACTGCTGAGACCAGCTGCTCACCAAACAAATACTATGATCTTCTCCAGATTCCCTACACTGCATTGGAGTCGATATGGATTTGCTGCTAATTGTTATTAGTATTAGTGATAAAAGAATGGTAGTAATTTCACTAAATAAGTACCTGAACACTACAACAGCATCATAGGATCGTATGACTGTCTATCAAGAATTTAAGAAGTTAACTAGAGGAGGACAGGTACATGTGAGTTTGGGTCTTCCCAAGGTTAATTCCTACAGCACAGAGAGTCTCAACACTCTTGCCATTGGCTCCCTCACCAGGGCTCCAAATATTTAAAGATCTCAAGTCTAGCTCACAGCTTAAAATCTTTAATCAGGGGATACCAAAGTTATTTGATGGACAAAATCAGGGAGATTATGTAGAAAAATGATGCATTTCTCTTTTCTGAAACCTGATTAAATTCAGTCAGTGGCTGGTTTCTGCCTCAGCCTCATAGTAGTGAGTGTAAGTGAACGTGTACAGACCTTCTGCTTTTTCTCTGAGTGAAATTGGCTCCTCTGTGATTGATGGTGGTCAGTAAGGATCTCTGCTCGTCATTAAGGCAGACGCCCGACTTTCTGTCCTGGACGAGAATATCACTCATCAGCAGCATCTGACGCTCCTGTTAGAGCAGAGGACAAGCAGAAAAATCACCAGCATCACCGCCATCATGAACACCATCGTTAACACATTTCAGTGCTGGTTCAAAGGTCAACTGTCTGCTAATTAGCGCATGCCTCACACTTCTCTCAGATCACTCACACTTTCCTCAGTATTAGAATACTCCCACAGACCCACCGGCGCCAGCCCGACCAGATTTCTGCACTCAAAACCCGCTGGTCTGCCCAAACATTTTTGGACACCCCTTTCTTTCATTTTTTTGTTTTATATTACCCCTGAATAACTCCCCGATGTATTTTAGTGGACATTTAACCCGCCCCTTTTATCAACTCTCCACATCACCATCACTTGTGATGTCTCCGACTCTCTTGAGAGGGGGCACATGAGCAGAGGTACAGGTAATTCTGCTCTATCATGGCCCGGCTGTCGACAGCATGTAGCATGATCGGGATTCAAACTCACAATCCTTGGATCAGAGTGATAGCGCCTTAGTCCACCGGGTCTTTCTGGGCCACATTTTTAAGATGACACAGATGTATGAATGCGCACACAGCTTGTCTAGTCCCTGCAGAGAAGACCTGCCAATAGAACAGGACTAAACATGACCCTATTGGCACCATGTCTAATGCCAGGTGTGGGCTAGAGGGGTATGAAGTCCCCCAGAGTTGGTCAACTGTGTTCTCTGCTCCATCCAATACTTTTGGGAGGAGTTGATGATATCTGGGTGATTACCCAAAGTCCTGACCTCACAAAAATTCTTGTAGGCTGAATGCAATCAAAACCTCACAGCAAAGCTCCACAATCTTGTAGAAAGTCTTCCCCAGACAATAGAGACACATATGAAGCCATGAACCATGGCCTAAAGAGTGTCCTGCTTCTTTTTAAGGTAGAGCCACTGTCCAAAGAGTTTCCTCCTTTTTTAAAGGTGGAGCCATGGCCTAAAGAGTGTCCTGCTTCTTTTTAAAATGGAGCCATGGCCCAAAAAGTGTCCGGCTTATTTTTAAGGTGGAGCCACTGTCCAAAGAGTTTCCTCAGTTTTTTTAAGGTGGAGCCATGGCCTAAAGAGTATCCTGCTTCTTTTTAAGATGGTGCCATGGCTGAAAGTGTGTCCTGATTCTTTTTAAGGTGGAAATATTACATAAAGAGTGTCATTCTTTGTTTTAAAGTGGAAACATGGCCTGAACAGTTATCTGCTTGATTTTTTTAGGTGGTGTCATACATGATTAAAATTCTTGCTGGTTTATCAGTTCAGTGAGTGGTGATTATCTACAGACATTGCTCTCACTGTATTTTATACAGTAACACTAACATGGTTCTCCAGCTTTGTGCAAAAATACAGTAACACTATCTGGTGTTTTTTTGATGCTACGTCTGTAGATTATCTATAGAGTCTGTTAGACAGCAGCCTATCCAAATAAAGTGAGACTAAAAATACTGCCACAGATCATTTTACCCAGAGAAAATATGTTGGATGTAGATGATAAAATCTTGCTATTTTTATTCATGGAATAAAAAGATCATTTCACTTCCTCTGGGATATTTTATTCATGTGAAGCAATCGAATCAGGCCATATTATCCTGTCAGCAGATGCTGCCTTCATGCATTTAATGCTCAATTATAACATTTTCTTCTGTTTGAGAGCGAAAACCTATGATCTCAAGCATTCCTGTATAACTCCTGATCCCAGAGAAATTACTCCCAAACTACATCTCAGGAGCTTCTCCCAGACATCAGACTGAAACACAACTGAGCCTTTAGCTGAAGTCTCAGATCTGCTGCCGAGATGTTCCTCCTATAACCAGATCTCAATAAAGTCTCACGCTGTGCTCAGGTTTGCTCACTCGTGTTTCCTAAAGACAGGAACCTCATTTATGACTCTCGGTTCTGGTGCTGAGCTTGACTTGAATGTTTATCTGGACCAGAAGTCTCCTCATGTCTCCGTTTTGTCTCATGCTATGTTGGAATGATATCATCTCCTGAGCATCAGTTGAGCAATCAGATGATGTGTGTGAGACAGTGCTTTACCAGATACTGATAGTCAGCCTCTGCTTTGTAGCGTTTCTTGATCTCCACATCGACCTGGTTCCGAGCATGTTTGAGTTTGACCTCCAGAGCCGTGCGAGACACTTCCGATTTGACCAGCAGCTCCTTGTATTTCTTCAGCTCCTGCTCAGCGTGGAGCCATTTCTTCCTGACCTCCTCAAAGCCTCGCATAATGTCCACGAGCATCTCTAGAAGACAAGAAAGCTGAGGTTAAACATCACAGCTGAGGACTCAACATATTACACAGACCAACGTCAACAGATGTGATGAGCATCAAATCTCAGGGATTGTGATTTGACTCTTGGCCACAGAGTCTGAGGCGACTCCCACTCTGACAAAATATCATTTAATTTGACTAATTTTACCAAAAAAGCTGAAATCCAGTAGAATCTGTGATGGTGAGTCTATGACTATAAACAGTATAAACACTGTGTGTCTCTCAGAGCTACAGCTGCCACATTCCTAATATCAGCACTCCTGAACCAGAGACAACATCACACGTGTCTGACCTGGACTCAGCAGAACCAGAACTGGTCCAAAGTCCTCTTTTCAGTCACTTTGACATTTCATTGGAAGCTCCTAGAGTCTGAGAGACACACTACCTCATAAAGCTGACTGAGAAAATGTCAAGAAAGCTGGCATCTAAGCCAGAGGTGCCCACTGTGAAGAATGTACAATATAAACATGTTCTGGTTTGTTTACTAAATAATTACAGATGTGTTTACTCAGAGTTTAGACTTTAGTATTAATCTACAATACAAACCATTTTTACATCATGAAGAACCACTGAACGGTATTGTTTATCCATCCATATTTCTCTACATCCATCTACCCTTTCATCTATCCACCTATCCATCTATATCCATCTCTCAATTTTAGTGTTATTGTCTATCCACCCATCTACTTTTATTTAACCACCTGTATCAACCTTTTTCTTTCTATCCATCCATCCATCCATCCATCTCTTTCTGTCTAAGGTATGTACATCTATACATCCATCCATCCTTCAATCCAACCACTTCTATCTCTCCATCCATCCTTCAATCCAACCACTTCTATCTCTCCATCCATCCTTCAATCCAACCACTTCTATCTCTCCATCCATCCATATCTTTCTGTCTAAGGTATGTACATCTATACATCCATCCATCCTTCAATCAAACCACTTCTATCTCTCCATCCATCCATCTTTTTCTGTCTAAGGTATGTACATCTCTCCATCCATCCATCTTTTTCTGTCTAAGGTATGTACATCTCTCCATCCATCCATCCTTCAATCAAACCACTAACTTCCTACCTACCTACATATCTACATGTATGGAATCTGTCTTT
>BRDA01052868.1:3188-18675 GCA_036984385.1 Crenuchus spilurus | reverse complement strand
TCAATCAAACCACTTCTATCTCTCCATCCATCCATCCTTCAATCAAACCACTTCTATCTCTCCATCCATCCATCCTTCAATCAAACCACTTCTATCTCTCCATCCATCCATCCTTCAATCAAACCACTTCTATCTCTCCATCCATCCATCCTTCAATCAAACCACTTCTATCTCTCCATCCATCCTTCAATCAAACCACTTCTATCTCTCCATCCATCCATATCTTTCTATCTATGGTATTTCCATGTATACATCATTCCATCTTTCAATCAAATCACTTGTATCTCTCCATCCATCCATCCATCCATCCATCTACTTTTCTATTTATCTACATTATATTTCCATCTCTCTGACTGATAAGCTGGAGGATGTGTGACGGTTCAGGATCAGGAGAACATCTACAGAACCTAAACATTAAACCTGAAGATAAATCACATTCACACATCCAGGCTAGTGTGGTACATCTGCTCCAAACACCAAAACCCAACTGCAGAACCACCGTTTTATCCTTTCACTGGAGCCCATTACTCTGAGAGAACTTTCCACGTCACTTCTCTTTCCACCACAGAAGATGGCACAGAGCTGTTTGAGCTTCTTTTGCAATGACTTTGGCTCACACACACAAAGCAGGCCGGCTGCTCGCTGACCCGTCACTGATTTACAGTCTGGAACAGGTAGAACCATCATCTTTAAACAGACATGAAGCGCAGGCTTCACAAAAAAGCACCGGAGAGCAAACCATGCACAGAACAATCACCAGCACAAACACTTTTTACTTAGTACACAACCTACGCCAGGCCGTGCCAGGCCTTCAGTGACCCGCCTGAGCTCAGGATGGTCTGCAAAAGCAAGAACACAGAACATCTCTCTGCAAAACACGTCAATAAATCATCAGGAAGATCTGCTTCCAAACGCAGCAAAGAGGAGATGCAGAGAACCTGAGCCATCTGATCATTTCCTCAATCATTACCAATTCACCCAGCAGCCTCACCAAGTTCAGAGTTCCTGTTGCTTTCCTGTTGCAAACAGAAGCTGAGGAGCTCTCTGAGAAAGACCTCCCACATGACTGGAGGAGTCAGCAGGAAACTCAGCTCAAAGATCTTCCTGAAGCTCCTGATTTTATATAAACATCTCGTCCAACATTCACACACTGAGCCTGAGTGGCTGGTTAATTAAGAAAACATGCACCAGTTCAATAGTGGGAGGAGCTAAAGGCTGGGTGGAGATAACCACACCCTTTAATTTGAAAATGGGTGTGGCTATGCATGTGGGAGTGCTCTGTTTCCAGTTTGGGAGACAGGAGAGGGTGCTGAGATGAATCTTTTGAGCACATTCTTTAAACAGTGTAATGAAAGAGTTAAATAAATAAATGAGTGGTCTGTTTACAGAGTCAGAAGAGTTCACAGTGCTTTAAAAAAGTCTCTCACAGCTGCATCACTGCTCCATCAAGCCTCACACTCTGTTATATGAGAGTGTTCAGAAGAGTTTGGCCCAAAGTCCATTCAAGTGTAGACTCAAGTTAGAAGCTTCTCTGGTCTCCATTTTTTGTCAAGTGCTGGTTCTCCTACATCACTGGACAGTGTTTAGATTACTGTAGTGGACGCTGCTCCCAGTTTAAGTACATTCTGCTCCCAGTTTAGGTACATTCTGCTCCCAGTTTAGGTACATTCTGCTCCCAGTTTAGGTATCAGACTGGTAAGATGTATGTGAGTATGGTGTTGGCGAGACTGGACTTTGAAGTGTGTAGTAGACAGTGTAATGGACTGTATAATGCACAGTGTAGTGGACAGTGTAGTGGACTGGGCTCTGATGGACAGTGTAATGGACAGTGTAGTGGACAGGGTAATCGACAGTGTAGTGGACTGTATAATGCACAGTGTAGTGGACAGTGTGATGAACAGTGTAGTTGACTGTGTAATGTACTGGGCTTTGATGGACAGGGTAGTGGACAGTGTAATGGATGGTGTAGTGGACTTGGCTTTGATGGACAGTGTAGTGAACAGTGTAATCGACAGTGTAGTGGACTGTGTAATGGACTGGGCTCTGATGGACAGTGTAGTGGACAGTGTAATGGATGGTGTAGTGGACTTGGCTTTGATGGACAGTGTAGTGAACAGTCTAGTGGCCTGGGCTCTGATGGACAGTGTAGTGGACAGTGTAGTGGACTGGGCTCTGATGGACAGTGTAGTGGACAGTGTAGTGGACTGGGCTCTGATGGACAGTGTGGTGGACAGTGTAGTGGACAGTGTAATGCACAGTGTAGTGGACATTGTGATGGACAGTGTAGTAGACTGTGTAATGTACTGGGCGCTGATGGACAGTGTAGTGGACTGGGCTCTGATGAACAGTGTAATGGACAGTGTAGTGGACTGTGTAATGCACACTGTAGTGGACATTGTGATGGACAGTGTAGTGGACAGTGTAATGTACTGGGCTTTGATGGACAGTGTAGTGGACAGTGTAATGGATGGTATAGTGGACTTGGCTTTGATGGACAGTGTAGTGGACTGTGTAATGGACAGTGTAGTGGACATTGTGATGTACTGGGCTCTGATAGACAGTGTAGTGGACAGTGTAGTGGACTGGGCTCTGATGGACAGTGTAGTGGACAGTGTAGTGGACTGGGCTCTGATGGACAGTGTAATGGACAGTGTAGTGGACAGTGTAATGTACTGGGCTTTGATGGACAGTGTAGTGGACAGTGTAATGGATGGTATAGTGGACTTGGCTTTGATGGACAGTGCAGTGGACAGTGTAGTGGACTGTGTAATGCACAGTGTAGTGGACATTGTGATGGACAGTGTAGTGGACAGTGTAATGTACTGGGCTTTGATGGACAGTGTAGTGGACAGTGTAATGGATGGTATAGTGGACTTGGCTTTGATGGACAGTGTAGTGGACTGTGTAATGGACAGTGTAGTGGACATTGTGATGTACTGGGCTCTGATAGACAGTGTAGTGGACAGTGTAGTGGACTGGGCTCTGATGGACAGTGTAGTGGACAGTGTAGTGGACTGGGCTCTGATGGACAGTGTAATGGATAGTGTAATGGACAGTATAGTGGACAGTGTAGTGGACTGGACTCTGATGGATAGTATAATGGACAGAGTAGTGGACAGTGTAGTGGACTGGGCTCTGATGGACAGTGTAGTGGACTGGGCTCTGATGGACAGTGTAATGGACAGTGTAGTGGACTGTGTAATGCACAGTGTAGTGGACATTGTGATGGACAGTGTAGTGGACAGTGTAATGTACTGGGCTTTGATGGACAGTGTAGTGGACAGTGTAATGGATGGTATAGTGGACTTGGCTTTGATGGACAGTGCAGTGGACAGTGTAGTGGACTGTGTAATGGACAGTGTAGTGGACATTGTGATGTACTGGGCTCTGATAGACAGTGTAGTGGACAGTGTAGTGGACTGGGCTCTGATGGACAGTGTAGTGGACAGTGTAATGGACAGTATAGTGGACAGTGTAGTGGACTGGGCTCTGATGGATCGTATAATGGACAGCGTAGTGGACAGTGTAGTGGACTGGGCTCTGATGGACAGTGTAGTGGACAGTGTAATGGACTGGGTTAGTTTTTGTGAGAGGCAGAGTAACTGCAGTAATTCTGTTGGTTTGGGCCGGCCCGGCCTGCTTTGGCTGTTTGTGACTGCTGCATTAATGCCGTGTGAAGTTGCTGGAACCTTTTTTCTTTAGTTTGAGGCCTCCTGTGTCCGGGTCGCCGGAGGATTGCTAGAGGACTGTGGGTAAAGCAGAACTAATTGAAACTTTTTCTGCTCATTGAAGGGCACATTAATCTACAGCCGCTGAGAAGCAGACGGGTCTGGTTTAACCAGCATTTTTACTGAGTCATGTATCGATTCTGAACATTTTGAATGCTGGACACATATTTTACTGCTCTGACTGGCTGATGTGACTTTGTTTTCATATCACATAACACTTTTAGTGCTTTTTCCACATTTCTGCTTAATTCTGTCAAAGCCATTAAGTGTAGAAATGATATACTGAATATATACTTACAGTGGTGCTGATGGCAACCAGGTGTCATTATGTTCTCCAACACAAACATCTGAGCTTTTATATGTAATGTTGATAAAGAATAACTTTTAAAAACAACAAAATAGTCTTAAAACAATGTCCCACTGTATTCATAATGATGTCATTTGAAAACTGTGTGGTAGCCTTTACATAGCAAAAAATTATCTTTCAGCAAGTTAAGTCATCTTAAATCTAGTCTAAAAGTCTAATATTTCTCATTCTGAGAATAATTTCAGCTTATTATAAGATTTTTTAAAACTTAAAATCTGACATATATTACTTTTAAGTAACTTTAAATGCTTTTAAAATGTTACATAATCTGCCAGTGAAATATGACCAAAGTTACTTAAAAACAGTTAAGACGTGTCTAGTTATAAGTTAAAAGTGTCTTAAAATAATATAAAGAATGAGAAAGTCTAGACATTTAGTGTAGAATTAAAATGATTTCACCTGCTACGGGGTCATTCTTTGCCATGTAAAAGCTACCTCACAGAAAGTTTTTTACTTGACTGGTACTTTGTTTTTAGACAATTTTGGTGTTTTTAAAAAGTTTTTAATCATTTAATTATCATGAATTTCCCGCAAGGGATTAATAAAGTATCTATCTATCTATCTATCTATCTATCTATCTATCTATCTATCTATCTATCATCAACATTACAACCTTACACATAAAAAAATATTAGTGTTGGACAATACTGTAAATATATACATATATATATATATATATATATATATATAATTCTTTACCATTTCTATACTTTTAAATTTAGAAAAAAGGACTAAAACGTTATGTGGTATGAAATTAATGCCATATCAGCCAATCGATGAGTCCAGCATAACCTCTGTGAAGGGTCTCTCAGACTGACTTTGGTTGGTTTAATGATGTAGAAATGTGTCCTCTGGTCTCTTCACTGACGTTCCAGCTCTGGTCAGCAGAGGGCAATCAAGCCATTCTCTGTTGGGCAGTTAGTGTGTTTTACCTGCTCCATGTGGGCCTGTGTGCACTGCTGGTGATTAGCAGTGTTTGAGCATAGCTTTGTTGTTGTTTGGCGGACTCAACGCTGCTCACAAGAAAATAAGCTCCTCAGTGGTGCGGCTGGAAACGGTCCATTTCACAAACAATGAGTGGTGCTGCTACTGAAGTTGCTTCAATTTACCACCCAAAAATCTTATTACGGTCATTCTTAATGCAGGTCCTTTGAGCCTGCGAGATCAAGGCCAGCTCCGCTTTATTGGTACCAATTCAATTTCTTGCCGTGAATAGATTACAGTGCCGGGCCTTTGCCGTTGTTCAAAGTTTAGCTCTCTCCTAAGGTCATAGTCACCTATTTATGGGATATTTCATTTGCAATTTCGTCTCATCCAGTGAAGTGTTGGGCGTCAACAATGGTGGCTTTCCAAGACCTTGATTAGCCTGATGCTAATCCCAGGAAGCTGAAAGCCTGCTGCAGGACACATCCTATTTTTAGAGTGTTGGGGAAAGTTCCTTCAAGCCGTTAATGTTATTCCTTTCTGAAAGTTCACGTCACTAAATCCACAAAGTCGAGGAAAAATAAATGACCTCGAGACCAGACTCGTTCCTCCTTAAAGCAAGAGTCAAAAATCACATTTACACCACATGCAGTCAATCATCCAAGACATGTTTGGAGTCCAAATCGAGCTGTGAAGCTAACACTGCAACACAATAATCACCAAAAGAGTTGCTTTTGTTAAAAAAATCACCAAAACATCGGATGTTAATTAAGATCTCACAGACTAATGGGTGGACGCAGTCTGATTTACTGCAAACTATAAATGTAAATAAAAGCATAAAAACTATTTTATGACTGTTATAATCACTAAAACTGATTCCAGATTAGCACGTCCTGTTCCAAGATGGCCGACGGAGCATTCAGCTACACAAGTTTTTTTTTTTATGTACAAAACATGTTGAAAGCATCACAGAGGTTAACACCTCTATTAGACAGCAGAACTCAATAGTCACCTAAATAACATGGTTGTTTCTGTAAAAAAAAAAAACAAGGAAAAGAGTGGGTGTGGTTTAGAACTTACTGTGAATTATAAGACAGACATTATACAGACAGACACTTCAGACAGCAGCAAGACTGGGAAAAGACTGAGCTCAGATCAGATTT
This sequence comes from Crenuchus spilurus, assembly GCA_036984385.1. Taxonomy (NCBI): domain Eukaryota; kingdom Metazoa; phylum Chordata; class Actinopteri; order Characiformes; family Crenuchidae; genus Crenuchus; species Crenuchus spilurus. Next base: position 12,493 of record BRDA01052868.1, on the reverse strand, counting down.
ATGATGCTCAACATCACTAAAACTCAGACTCTAAAACTAAAACTAGAACTGACTCCAGATCAGCACTTCCTGTTTCCAGATGGCTGATGCAGCATTCAGCTACACAAGTTTTTTTATTTTTTCAAAATTAAAATTTAAAAGGAGCTGTTTCAAAGCTTGACCTCTAACCTACACTAGAAGTCAATAGTCACATAAGTGGTTTCGGTTTTAAAAAATCACTAAAACATCTTTTAAAGCTCAATAAGAGGTTAGTGAAGGTGACACAAATGAGTGGGTGTGGTTACAGTCAGAATTAGTGTGAAATATAAACATGAATAAAAACGGCTACAGATTCTTCGTCGTCACTAAAACTGATTTTAGATCAGCACTTCCTTTTCAAAGATGGCTGACACAGCATTCTGCTACACAAGTTTTTTGCTTCTGTTTAAAGCTCACAGGAAGTCTGACTGTGTCCTAAACTACACCCACTGGTCTGTGAGGTTTGAGAGATGTTCTGGTGATGTTAAGCTTAGTTAGTTTATAGCCTCTCAGTTCTAAACTGAAGAAGCAAACTTTGGGCTTTTTTGGGTTTTGACAATGTCTTGGATTGATGGACTACATCTGAGATAAATGGACGGTCATGTAAATATGATTTATGAGTGAATCTTTTCTTTAAAATCAAATATGTGCAGTTTCTTGGGATGTGTAATGTTGTCATCCTTCTGGTTCAGAGTTAATTTCTTCTGTTTGGACTTTGTTCAACTCATTTCCGTTGATTGATTTGCTAAAATGAGCTGGATCCCCAGTCAGCCGTTAAACACGATGCTGGACAGAAGACAAGCTCTTCTGTGGAGGGGTTTCATACATGAGTCTGATGATTACAGCTCTTATATGCTAGTTGAGAGCTTAGCATGAACAATTGTGTTGTTTGGTCTGTTACAATATACAACTCAACAGATAATCACATTAAACAATGGCCAACATTGGACACATGTTTATATTTGACTCTGCGAAGATGCCAATCCAAAACTAGAAAAAATATACTGAAAAATGATCTAAATGCTTATATTAAGGTCAGCAATTTTGATTTGCTAATATTCTTTGAAATAAGCAATAATATCTTATTCTACCAATCACACCTGAGCATCTTAAAGCTAGTACAAATATTTAAATATAGCATTTTAATCATCAAAAATTATATACAGAAAATAATAATAAAAAATAAATGACCTCCATTTAAGTCTATTTTGCTAATTAAAGTCTCGTAGTAAGATGTGAACATATGATGGTGTTGTGACAAATAAACAATGTGCAATGTTTTTTTTTATCCCATCACCAATTTTTGTTTTCTCAAAAAATCTTATATACTGACACAACACTCATTAACCCTCTGGAGTCCACATAAACACTTATATAACTGCGAGATTTTATCCTAGAAACAAAACTACACATACCCCGGAAACCTTAAAGGCTCTATTTTTCAAATCTATATAGCTTGATCTAAATATATTTTTAGATGTTTGTGAGAGGAGCTTAAATAAGCAGAGACATGTTTTTCAGCACAAGTCACAGCACTGTGCTTTATTTTTCACCTATGATAATGACATGGTAATTCTGGACATTCCATTGGTGGATTTGTGGCTGTGGAATGTGTGAAAACCCCCATCAAACAAAGAGCTCTCAATTATAGTGCTCACACCTATGTCATAAATTTTCAGTGTAGGGTTAGTGCCTGAGTGAAAACAGAGTGTCACCTCACATTACTTAAGTTTTAGAAATAAAACCACATATAATGTCTAAAAGCTGTAATGAGCAGTGTGTAGCCAACACCTCTGTTTATTCAATTCTGAGCTCAAAAGTCTTGGCTAAAAATGTTTAGAGTGTTTGTTCACAATATATCAGCACATCTGAAAACAGGTTTTTGTAAAGTCTAAGTTTAGAGCAGATTTAATCAGAATATAGATTTAATGCACTCTTACTGTTCTGACTCTGTTGTTGAGTTTGAGTTGAACTAAAGTCTGTAACACATAAAAAATAATGTTAAGACAATATCTATGAATTCTATCAACTATAAGAACAATTGCTTCTGACCTGGAGTTTCTTATCATACTATATAAAAAACGTTTAAATCCAGTTTTTTAAAAGTAATTTGGAATAATCTTGTCACACTGGTGTATATTACAGGATAATTTAAATAAAAAAATAAAGTCATTCAGAGTGTTTTGAAGTGAAAAGATTCATTATAGAAACACTCACTAACTCTTTATCATGGTGGTGATGGTAACCAGATGTCACAATGTCTTACAACACAGATACATCCATCGCTTACTATCCAAACCACCAGTGAGCACTCTGAGCGAGATGATAAAGGATGATGAGGATAAATAGTAATAAATTGGGGGTCTATTTTGTCTCATGGTGCTCCAGTCTATCCCTCCAATAGGAATGGACTCTAAAAATATTCTGAAATCTTCTCAAAAACCTCAAAATTCAGACAGTGTATTCATAAGCATTTCATGTAATCTTTTGTGGCTTTTAGAAACTTTAGACATTTGGTTCCTATCAACATGGACATTGTGAGGTTAAAACAGACCTTTTAAGTAAAACAAGAATGAAGAGAAAAGACATTTAACTTTTAAACCACATTTATTACCTAAACTGCCTTTTATCACTTAAGGAATGTAGCACCAGTTTGACCATATCTCAAACATCTGCTTTTATAAATCAAAAATCTGAAACATTTTACAAAAAAAACATTTTATTTATTTATTTTATTATTACTACTGCTATTTTTTTATTTTATGTTTTTTTTTTTACTCAGATATTACTTTTATGTTATTGTATTTTTATTTATACTTTATCTTGTGCATTTTGATTTTAATTAATTATTAGTATTTTACAATTATGGAACATTTTATATATATATAAAAAAACATTTTAATTTATTTATTTTATTATTACTACTGTTATTTTTTATTTTTTATTTATATTTTTTTTACTCAGATATTACTTTTATGTTATTGTATTTTTATTTATACTTTATCTTGTGAATTTTAATTTTAATTAATTATTAGTATTTTACAACTATGGAACATTTTACAAAAAAAAAACATTTTATTTATTTATTTTATTATTACTACTGTTATTTTTTATTATTATTTATTTATTTGTTTTTTTACTCAGATATTACTTTTATATTATTGTATTTTTATTTATACTTCATCTTGTGTATTGTAATTTTAATTAATTATTAATATTTTACAACTATTGATTCTATTGGTTACATTTTATTATTTGCTTATTTTTTTATTTAGCTGTTTTTACTTTATATTGTAAAGCACTTTACGCTGCATGTTAATGTATAAAATCATTATGTTGTTGTTGTTGTTGTTGTTGTTGTTATTTAGCACCTCCTGGAGCCTCACCTCTAACCATCCCCAGGTGTGTATAGTGAGAATCTCAGTCATGTTAAATGACTCTAGAAATGTTTGTTAACATCTTAAATGCTCCAGAATGTATTTTGTGTTACTTAAAGTATCAAATGTGAAAATCTCTACCAACCCTACGACTGTTATTATTCAGCAGTGTGCAGGGCTATAATGTGACCTGTCATTATTTTTCCCTCCTCCGTTTCTTTTCTTCTCAGTCTGGATGGATGGCAGAAGCCTGGCAGCAGGATCTCGACACGGCGAGACTGTGAGAGCAGCACAACCTATTAATGAAGCCTTTTAACTGTGTACGTTGGGGGCCCGCCGTATAATTTATCAGCCTTTTGTGCCCACTTTTCTGCTTCTACACCTCTCCGCAGTGCTCCACCACAGCCATCCGACCCCCACCATCCCCCGCTGTGTACACAAATCCAGTGTGGCTTCAGAACGGGAGCGTTTCTGCTCTCTAATTTAAAATGGATCCCCAGTGCCACGTTGATAAAAATGTAATTCTGATAGCGAGCGCTGAGGAATGAGGAGAAAATCTGCTTTCCTCCGGGCCTGTTTGTTTAGGAAATGCTCAGAATAATCAGCCTGTGATAATAACAGCACATTTGATTTATTAGGCGTGTTTGCGATTGTCAATTTGGGCAGAGCATACGTTTAAAAAGGGGCTTAATTTGTTTCAGAAATAAAGCATGGCGGCTAATTGTGCTGTGCTGAATATGTTTATCTGTAGGTTCTGGTTTGGGGACCGTGCCGCACAGCACTGTTAGCTTTAATGCAGATTCGTTAACGAGGAGGGTTGTTAAACAGCCAAAACGCCTCGTCCGGCCCTGTCAAAACAAACCTGATCTGTATGAGCGGTTCCTCCTGTTTCTACATCACTGCTTCCACAAAAACGTGGCCCGTGGCCTCAGTGTCACTTTGAGAGAAATCATTCAGATTTCACAGTTTGCCTGGCTGCTCTGAGCCCAGTATTGTCTCAACTGGTACCAGTAACAGTCACGCAACTCCAGTACACGACTACTCACTCTTAACAAAAATGACTATGTAGTACTAAATAAATGGGTTCTTTGGTTCATAACAACAGTGGAACCCTTTTTGATACTATAGGGACTATACTACACCCTTAAAAAAGAAGGCTCTTCAAGGGTTCTTTAGTGTAAAGAAAATGGTTCTATATAGAACCATGAACACTGAAAGAACCCAAAGGGTTCTTTGCATGGTGAAAGGGTTATTTAGATTGATTAGGAATGTGCTGTAGATGGTTCTATATAGAAGCCTTTTGAAAATTGTTCTACATAGCACCAAAAGGGTTCCTCTATTATTACAAGCTTGACATCGTAACTATAGCAGAACCCTTTTGGAGCTATATACAGTAGAACAATTTTCAGACAGGTTCTGTATAGAACCATCTACAGCACATTCCTCATCAATCTGAGGAACGTTTCACCATGGAAAGAACCCTTTATGTGAAGGGTTCTTTGAGTGTTCATGGTTCTGTATAGAACCTTTTTCTTTACTAAATAACCACTGAAGAACCATCTTTTTTAAGAGTGTATAGTACAGTATATATATATAGTTATACTGTATACTGAATACTGTATATTCTTAAAAAAATTATATAAAAGGGCCGTGAGTGGCTCAGCAGGCTGAGACGCTGACACTATGACCAGAGGATCACGAGTTTGAATCCCGGTCATGCTGTTTGCCATCAACAGCCGGAGACCAGGAGAGCAAAAATTGGGTGGGTAGATGGCGCTCTCTCTCTCTCTCTCTCTCCCGATCACTTTCACATTGTAATGTCCGCTGGTTCAGGCATCTACTGATTGGCCCATTCGGAGCTGGGAATCCTGTGCTTTCCTCCGAGCGCATTGGCTCCCCAGTGACGGTGTGTCAGAGGTAGTTCTAAAAGCGGTGGTGGCTGCATCACACACAGTGGAGGAGGCTTGTGCTTGTCTTCACCCTCCTAGAGTCAGGGACATTACAAAAGTGATGGGGAGAGTTCTAACGGAGGGGATGTGCTAATTGGCTATTACTACATTGGGCCGGGGATAAAAATTGGCAAAACCTTCTAAATAAGATGATAAAAAATGATATAAAACATTTCATAGACCATTTCACCAAATGACTGGTGATCATATTAAACTAACAATATGTCCATACAGTAGAGCAGAGACGTCTTTATTTACAAACAAAGTATTGAGAGGGCTCTTTGGGGGTTCATTGTTCTATATAGAACCAGTCTCTACCAAAGAACCTGTAGCTTCAGCAGGGCTGTTATTCTAGAACATCAAAGAAATTAGAACACTGTGAAAACGTTTGTATATACGTTAGATACGGCCTCTAGTGTGTATGTATATATATATATATATATATATATATATATATATATATATATTGATAAGAAACATTATTTTTTAAGGTTTTTACTGCATTTTTAAGTTTTAACTAGTGCAAAAAAATTTAATGTAATTAATTTAAAGTTAATTTGTGTTCATTATTTAATTCAAAAAGGTAAACTGTCATGTATAACACAAAGGGACATACTTTATATAAAGTATTTATTATTTTTATTCTGATCAGTTTGGCTTATAACTCATGAAAACCAGAAATCCAGAATTTCAAATTATTTTAATGTTTCATTTGGAGTTTGAGTAAAATTTCTAAATTTGAAATATGTCACTTTATGTGTAATGAATATAAAATATCTGATTGTTTACCTTTTTGAATAAAATATCAATTTCCGGAAATTTAAATCAGGAAAAAACATTCATTTGTAATTTGTCTTTTATACTGTATATAAATGACACATTTCAAATTTTACTCAAAATCCAAATTAAATATTCAAATTATTTTGAAATTCTGGATTTTTATGAGCAATAATTCAAACTGATCAATGATAATATACAAAATTGGCTTGAAATGTGTCACTTTATGTGTAACAGATATAAAATATATGACTTTTAGCACTAAATTACAGACCATGTATATTAACTTTTTCATGATGTTTATAATATTAGAGATATTCTAGTATTTGTTTTAAAACTGTTAAAATGTAATAAATAAATAAATGAATAAATAAATAATATTTTTCCTGTATGGTTGACATTTATACCTATAACCTTACCAAATTTATGGGCGCATTTCCTTAACTTCACAGACGTAGTATCTCAAATATCACAGATTGTGCAGATTTGGTAAGAAAAGTGTTATATTTCACAGCAGGTAAATAAAACGTGTTCATTGTATAGGATGTACAGTATGAATGCCCTCAAACATCTTTGTAACAGTTTAGTTTATATAAAATCAGAGTGTGTGCACTTTATAGCCATCATTTGTACAGTTCTAGAGTCTCTCCACTTGTCCAGAAGTCTAGTAGCTCTGATGTAGCATCACATTTCAGTGAGACACAGATCACTCAACCCGGGAAAATAGTGCATTAGTCATTTTTTTATTTCCAAAGTCAAAGCTATTAAACCAGTTTATCTGCTTTTGTTGTAGAAACTGTCCATCAACACTGTTTACTAGATTTTGCCGCATTGCTCTGAGGATCTGATTACATTCATTGACAAAACCATTAGCCACTACAGCTGTAGTTGTGATGTAATGCTGATTTGTTCTCATATCTGAGCATCTCTACTATTACTGTCATTCAGCAGAAGCTGCACTGCAAGTGTCTGATTGTATGATGGCTAATGCTGGTATCATATCACCACTTATTACTTCATTAGAGGCCAGTGTCCAGCCCCCTGGGCTACGTCCATACCAGCAGGAGAATAATCAGAGGGATGTGAAGTCCACTGCTGTGGTCTGGACACACTGGTGGATGATCTAATCCCCATCCAGTCACCACGCTCGTTCTGACAAGAGTTTAACCCTTTCATGCATGAATTATAAAAACAAAAACCCAGTACAACCAATAGTAATTTAGTAGAACCAACATCCCACCAATTCAGTCACATTTCCAGTCAATACAACACAAACTACATCTAATACAATCACATTTCCATACATACGACCAAAACTCTGCTTAATACAACTAAAACTCCATTCAATATGATAAAAACCCCACCCACTACAACCAGACATCTACCCACTACAACCAGACATCCACCCACTACAACCAAACATCCACCCACCACAACCAAACATCCACCCACCACAACCAAACATCCACCCACCACAACCAAACATCCACCCACTACAACCAAACATCCACCCATTACAACCAAACATCCACCCACCACAACCAAACATCCACCCACTACAACCAAACATCCACCCACTACAATCAGACATCCACCCATTACAACCAAACATCCACCCACTACAACCAGACATCCACCCACTACAACCAAACATCCACCCACCACAACCAAACATCCACCCACCACAACCAAACATTCACCCACTACAACCAGACATCCACCCACTACAACCAAACATCCACCCACCACAACCAAATATCCACCCACCACAACCAAAAATCCACCCACTACAACCAAACATCCACCCACTACAATCAGACATCCACCCATTACAACCAAACATCCACCCATTACAACCAGACATCTACCCACTACAACCAAACATCCACCCACCACAACCAGACATCCACCCACTACAACCAAACATCCACCCACCACAACCAAATATCCACCCACCACAACCAAACATCCACCCACTACAACCAAACATCCACCCACTACAACCAACCATCCACCCACTACAACCAAACATTCACCCACTACAACCAGAGATCCACCCACTACAACCAACCATCCACCCACTACAACCAGACATCTACCCACTACAACCAAACATCCACCCACTACAACCAGACATCCACGTACTACAACCAAACATCCACCCATTACTACCAAACATCCACCCACTACAACCAAACATCCACCCACTACAACCAGACATCCACCCACTACAACCAGACATCCACCCACTACAACCAAACATCCACCCACTACAACCAGACATCCACCCACTACAACCAAACATCCACCCATTACAACCAAACATCCACCCACTACAACCAAACATCCACTCACTACAACCAAACATCCACCCACTACAACCAGACATCCACCCACTACAACCAAACATCCACCCACTACAACCAAACATCCACCCACTACAACCAAACATCCACCTAACACAGTCAGGACACCACTGATTTGACCGGGTTCTGCTGTAAATGGGTTCTGTACGGGGACGTTTAGACCGCTGCACTCTGATGAACATGCTGTAAAGGGTTAAGGTTACTCTGATTTATTTATTTTTTTCTGTGTGTTATGACGTTAACCTGAGCCTCGTTTTGGTTGCAGGCGATCTCCGTCCTCTCCGCTCTCGTCATGTGTGAGGAAGCGTCTGTCTGATGTGAGTCACATGCTCGGCGATGCTGAAGCTCGGAGCCATGTTCCTGGACGTGAGGAGCTGAGGAGCACAAGCTGCATTCGCTTCAGCACAGATCCAGCTTCCTCCGAGCACAACAACAACAAAGACTCAACATCTCTCTCATCACGGTCTCATTTCTGAAAGCAAAACGTCCAAACCTATTCGGGTCAGAGTCCGGGCCAGAGACGTGACCCCCGACTAGAGGCCGAAGGCTGAGCTACAGCGACACACAGCTCAGAGAGATCTCAGTAATGACTCTGTTTCTCACCTCAGTGAGTCTGATCTCATCGTCTGGTAAACCTGACCTCTCACTCTCTCTCTCTCTCTCTTTCTCTCTCTGTCTATCTCTCTCTCTCTCTCTCTCTCTGTCTATCTCTCTCTCTCTCTCTCTCTCTCTCACTCACTCCATCTCTCTCTCTCTCTCTCTCCATCTCTCTCTCTCTCTTTCACTCTCTCTCTCTCTCTCTCTCTCTCTCTCTCTCT
>BRDA01052856.1:0-10803 GCA_036984385.1 Crenuchus spilurus | reverse complement strand
CATAGATCCACTCGATCGGTGTTTAGATCGTATGGCTAAATCGATCGACTCGATTGATATCTATTAGTGTTCAAGCCATGAGTCGAATACGACTTAAATTCACAAAGTGTTAAATCATAATCCACCACAAAACGGAAATTACTATTCAGTAATGTTACTGAAGTCTTTATATGACTGTTCACGTTGTGTGCATTGTAATATACTATATAACTGTGCTCTTACCTGCTAACTGAACCTTCACACTCTGCTGTTACTGGTGCAATGTGACATTAATGAACCACCAGACTGGTCCAATTTAGCCATGAAACCTCCCACACTAACATGACAGCTGTTTCACTTTCATTGTCTAACCCCTGAAGGTGATTAAAGATGATTACTTTGGGCTTGGCAGATTTTGTGAAAAATGAAAAAATTGTATTTATTACATTATAGACAATATATTAGATTTAAGATTGTTTCACTTGTCAGTATATTTCTGAAGTCATTGTAATGACTTATCATTAAAGGCAAAACACCACCTAATACTAAATTGTGAAACACTTAAATTCAGCATAAGCTGAGTACCGAACTTGTGATTATCTATAGTTAGCTCAGCTAGCTAAATCGGTATGCTAGATTTGTGGCTAGCTCACCTAGATACTGTTTACATTCTGCTTTTGTGTGTGTGGTTTGACTAAAATGTCAGGAACAAATAATATTGTTGTCTATTTTGTTTACATTACAGGCTCTTTTGAGAGCACCGTTATTGATTGATTTTAGAGTAGATTTAATACGTAACTTTTAATTAACCTTTACATTTGTAGAGGATAAATATGTGAAATGTGAAATCTTTAAGGGGTCCATTAGGTCGTGCTTAGCCTTTAAGAGTTAAAACTGAACTGATTATAACGTTTACAGTCTTTTATGTATTTTTCTTTGAGCTCCGCGATATTCGCTTCTCTCCAATATTAAAACCAAACCACACAATCTACACATATCATACCTGTACCATCACTGTGTGAGGAGCATTCTGAGCAATCACTAATGTACTTTGATTGGCAAGCTGAATCATAATTATCCAAGAAATATAAATCACACTATGCTGTGCACATTCAAGTTGATATGGACTTTGCTGGCTGCCTCTATTATAATCATCATCCCTGTTCACTACTGTCACCATATCAGAACACCTGAACACTCCAACAGCATCATAATGATTATGTGATTTATCAAGAACTTATAATTAGTTAACCAGAGGAGGATGGGTCCGCCATGTGAGTCCGGTTCCTCCCAAGGTTTCTTCCTCCAGCTTCTGAGACAGTCTTGCCATTGTCATTGTTGGCTTGCTCACTAGTCGTGTTTCCATTGCAGTTTTGCGCAAAACTTTATTGATATTCTTCTTTATTGATATTCTACTGATATTCACAATTGTGGTGTTTCCATTAAATGTGAAATACTTTTATAAAATCACATGTGAATATGTTTGTTCTCGCGATAAGTCATTACAAACATGGCAGCAGTGGATGTAAACACATACTTCAGCTTTATACATACTGCTACCACGGCACTAGCGCTCATCATCAGCCATCAGAGGAGACGGTGACTTATCGAGGCTTTGGAGCGACAAGCCCCTTATACTTGGGAGCGGCGTTTTTGGGAAACTGTAGTCGATGATTTTACAGAAGAGCTGTGGATTCAACATTTTAGAATGACACACTCAACTTTTAATGATCTTTGTGATGCTGTGAGATCTCTAGTGGAGCCAGCTGCACATTGTCCAAGGATTCTCCTCGTTATTCCAAATATGCTGCGTCATCTTCATCTCTTGCTTTCTGTTGTCTTCTTCTTCTTCGTCTTTTTCGCCAACAGAAACATCTGGTTGTTGATCATGTGACTCCCTTAATGCAAAAAAGTCTGTTTGAGGGTTTCCATTACACGTTTGTGATATAAACCAATTTTTCGAAATTATTGTGTTTCCATTAAGCAAATTTTTATTCGCAATTCTAATTTGCAATATTTCATGGTCAATGGAAATGCAACTAGTGATGATTTGGTGCTTTGTTATTACTAACCCTGTAAAGCTGCTTTGTGACATCAGTTGTAAAAAATGCATTTAATCCAGACTTCCTTTACACGGCTAGAGTAAAAATATGTAATAAACCATTTGAAAACAGTTTATCTGAAATAAACTGTAACTTTAATATTGCAATATTTATCACAGAAACATGAATAAACATGAGCGTAAGTGTATCACAGTATTGTTCAACCCAACTTCTAAAATTCTCTCTGAATATAAAGCTATTGAATTTTGATTTCTCTCACAGCAAAACGCCACTGAAAAGCATGTCAAGCAGTGGTTGGATAAACACCATCACAAGAGTGTGTGTGTGTATGTGTGTGTGTGTATTAACTGTCTGGTTAGCATGCATGATCACTCTACTGGAAAGGAGTTACCACAAAGGGGAAAGGCAGCAAACAGCAGAGGGGAAATGCAAAGGGAGGATCAAAAGTCTCTTTGACTTAAATCAAAAGTCTATCTGGCCGCTTTTATATGTATCATGGCTTCTGTGCCCATGGATGGAATGCCTCAATGGTCTCTGTGGGCACTCAGAGCACTGGAGCAGTTAAAACATCAAAATGGAACATATTTTGAATTTCACTGCTGTCCACTATAGTGCCATAATGGCATAAATAAGGCAAAACTATCTAATATTTAAATGAATATGTACCACAAACAACAACGGCTGTGTTTTACCAAACACCTGAAGATACAACATGTATACAGTGATTAGGATTTGTTTCATTTCAGGGATCTTTATGCAAGGTTTTATTATTATTATTATTATTATTATTATTATTATTATTATTATTATACCTCTGGAGTCTGAGGGTATTTCAGACCCTCTGATATAGTCTGACCTGCCTTTAACTTTTTACAAGTTACACCCATCTAATCCCCCCCCCCCCTAAGTGGGAAACAGGCTTTTGTTCAGCACAAACTCGGCAACAGTGTCAAAACAGTAAGAGTGTCATAAATCTATATTTTGATTAAATCTGCTCTAAACTTAGACGTTACAAAAACCTATTTTCAGATGTGCTGATATATTGTGAAAAAACACTCTAAACATTTCTAATCAAGACTTTTGAGCTCAGAACTGAATAAACAGAGGTGTTGGCTACACACTGCTCATTACAGTTTTCAGAAATTGCATGTGGTTTTATTTATCAAGCTTAACAAATGTGAGGTGACACCGTTTTCCTCAGCCACTAACCCTACATTGAACATGTGAGATAGGTGTGAACACTGAGGTGAGAGGTCTTTGTTCGGTCCACATTCCACAGCCAGGAATCCAACCAACAGCATGTACAGAATTACCATGTCATTATCATATGAATGATGGCTCGCATCGTTTGGTGGGGAAAACAGCGCAACTGTCTGACTTACTGCTTATTTAGGCTCCTCTAACAAATCTAAAAAAATCTCTTCAATTCAAGCTATATATATTTGAAAAGTAGACCCTTTAAGGTTTCTGGCATATTATTTTTGTTTCTAATATAAAATGTATTATATAAGAGTTACATAAGTGTTTATATGCAATTTCGATTTAGTTCCCGCAGGCGGGTCTGCTAATTCCAAAGGATTAATGTAACCATCTTGCCATTAGTCTCGTCCCTGGCCCCATCCTATCACATGCTCTTTGTTTATGTTCCCCATGTGCCATACTGTCACCACATGCTTTTGTTTACGTCTTCCACGTGTTTTGTTCATGTCATGTCATCACACAGCCCTGTTTTATCATGTCTTATTCAAGTTGCTATTTAGCTCCCTCGTGTTTCTTATCAGTCACTGTATGTTGCCATGTGTACATCTTCATGGTCATTGTCAAGTCACACTTGTGTCAATCTTGAGTTCATTGCCAAGTTTTGTTTTACCACCAGTTTTCAAAATAAAGTAAATTTTTGGATCACACTGCTCACTGCTGTATCCAGCTCTACCTGCCACAGACAACTATAACTTTTTTTTTTTTTACATCTAATATATTTCAGACATCACTGGTAATATTATTAGTCAGCTAGGTTTGCTAATGCTAATGTTAGCAGTGCATCTTTATGCTACTTGTTTAATGTTAAGTGGAAGAGTCTAATAGTCTAATAGTTTAATGTTAAGTGGAAGAGTCCACTGCAAAAGGACCATCATAGGACCACCACTGTCCAAATACTACCCAAGTGGTTGATTATTTTCAGCAAACAGGTAACCTTGACAAGGTATCTTGTTTCCAGAGACTTTCATCAATCCCGAACTTCAGCCATTTCAAGAAAATCTCCATGTGTGGAGCACCTTTCAGTGTAAATGATTCCAATGTTACAAAATATTATTTGAAGGACTGCCTTGTTTGATCAGATTCTATTCAGCTTATACATGATCACAATAACAAATCCTAAGGATGCATGTAAACAAAGCCTGTAGCTAATTTTTTATTCACTATTCAAAACATCATAAACCTCAAGTAAATATATCAGAAGGTTTTATCCCCAAGTAGAACTCTAGAAAGGAGAGTCTCTCAGATGCTGTTGTACATCCATGATGCTGAAATTAGACTTGAGGAAGTGGGTCTCCTGTAGGAGATGAGTACATTTCTCAGAAAACATTGATTTCTCTCTTCTCTCTCTTCCCACCTATCTCCTACGCATGAACAGGCTTGCTTTTCCTGAGCCTCCTGTTGCTCTCCACTGATGGGTGTGAGCTCCAGAGACACTGGCCCCACATTACCAACCCAAGCAGAGAAAAGAATACACAGGATTGCTGTCCTATAAAAACCACACACACACACACACACACACACACACACACGCCCACGCACACACTCACCTGCATAAATATTACCTAAAACCATTAGATTTTCACACAAGTCATAAAAGTAGATGAAGAGACCCCAGTTAAACAAATGAGACAAAATATTATACTTGCTCATTTCTTTATTGAGGAAAATGGTCCAATATGACATTTGTCAGTGACAAAAGTACGTGAACCTTTGCTTTCAGTATCTAGTGTGACCCCCCTTTGCAGCATTAACTGCAACTAAGCATTTCTGGTAACTGTTCTTTAACTGATGATGCTACCTTCTCTCTTCACCTTCTCTTGAGATTCAGTTCATGGACAGATGTCCTGACATTTTCCTTTAGAATTCTCTGATATAATTCACAATTCATTGTTCCATCAAGGATGGCAAGATGTCCTGGCCCTGATGCAGCAAAACAGGCCCAAACTATGATTCTACCACCACCATGTTTCACAGATGAGATAAGGTTCTTATGCTGGAATGCAGTGTTTTACTTTCTCCAGACACAACACTTTTCATTTAATCTAAAAGTTCTGTTTTGATATCATCCACCCACAAAACATTCTTCCAATAACTTTCTGGCTTGCCCACGTGATCTTTAGCAAACTGCAGATGAGCATCAATGGTCTTTTGGAGAGCAGTAGGTTTCCTCAATAAATAAATGACCAAGTATATTTGTCTCATTTAACTGGGTTCTCTTTATCTACTTTTATTTTATTTTATTTATTTTTTCTTAATTTATTTCTAGGTTTTTGCCAATTTTTTATCCCCTTCCCAATGTAGTGGTAGCCAATTAGCCCATCCCCTCCGTTAGGACTCTCCCCATCACTTTGCAATGTCCCTGACTCTAGGAAGGTGCAGGCAAGCACAAGCCTCCTCCGTTGCGTGTGATGCAACCACCGCTTCTTTTTGAACCACCGCTGATACACCGTCACTGGAGAGCCTAACGCGCTCGGAGGAAGGCACACAGGGTCCCTAGCTCTGATTGGACCAATCAGTAGATGCCTGAGCCAGCGGACATTGTAATGTGAGAGTGATAGGTGTGGAAAATCTGGACAGATGTGAAAATCTGATGATGTTTTAGGTCATATTTATGCAGAAATATAGAACATTCTAAAGGTTTCACAAACTTTCAAGCGCAACTGTAGATGTCACAGCCACAGAAGAGATACACTTTATGGAGCTGTTTTCTAGTTGTTTTTGCCAGTAAAGACTAATATATTAAGACAATTAATGTATATTCTTCTGTGTACCCCCCTTTGCCTCATTGTAGCATTTATGCATTTAAACATACAAAATTACAGTAGTTCTTCTTGTAAAAAGCTACCTACTTATATTTAGATGTAAAATTGAAAGATGCAATTATGCTAAAACTGAGGGCTAACTTTGCTTTGTCAAGGTTAATAAGAATGTCAGATTGTCAGTAGTGAATACATGTGGTGATTTATTCTGGTTATATATCAAAAGCAGCAGGTCAAAGAGATTACAGCAGTGTGGAGATCATTAATAACGCAGCCGTTGGATTCTGACGGGAAAGACTTCCATATGTTTCTGATGAATGAAAGAGAATGAGAGAGAAAAGTGCTATGAAGAGAGAGAGAGACTGAAAGAATGATAAAGAGCGCCCAGGCTGGGAAAACTCTAAGCTAAGGCTAAAAATACTTGGTGCAGAAATATTCACCATAAATCCATAAAAGCTGATAAGGCCCCATCTATTTCCCCCGTGCCCCAGCCAAGGACGAGGGAACATACATTAGGAGATTAGGACCAACCCTGCCGCCATGAATTCCTATCACACTATAGAAAGAAAGACCTGCAGTCACAACACATGACTTTATCGTGGTCACACCAGAGCGAGAGAGGTCGTAAGTGAGAGAGAAAGGATGCGGGGGCCACTATTATCATTGTATTCTCTTTTTTCTGCAGTCTTTTTTTTTTTTTTTAGCTTCGCTGTCATTAATAGACCTATGGATCACTAAGCTTTGCCTCACCGCCTACCTTTCAAACACCCGGCGGCGGGGTCAAAAGCAGCAAGATGCATTTTAATCGATGTTTGGAATCAATGTTTTTTTTTTCATTCTTTTATAAGCGCCGGTTAGCAGTCTGGCAGCCTTTCTGCGAGTAATTGCACCAGCTCGCGTGTCAAATCGGCCTTGATTAATATATGCATGTCAGTCTATTCTCATTCTCTCTCAGCCCTCCATCACAGACTCACGGAAGGACGCCCCGCCGTTTAAAACGGGACGCTGGCTTTGTTCCGCTATTTCATCGGGTTTTGTTTATTTATGACTTTGCCCTGAGCTATGCTTACCTCATTTGATATTTGAAGGGCAGCGGTGGGTCTGTGAGAACCATGGAGAAAAAAAAAAAAGTTTTGTTATGTCCTGCTCTTCTCTATACTCCATCCATCTGTCTGCAAGTCACTCTGTCCCTCTCTTTTTTCTGTTCTCCTGAATCTGTGGTGTGTCGTTTCGGCTCTGCGGGTCTGCTCAGGCTTTATTGGATCCAAGGGCCCATGCAAATTCCGCTGTTTACAAAGGGACGTGGTGCTCGGGCTGAGCGGCTGGGGAAATGTGCTAAGCAATGCCAGCTGCTCATAAATATGACACCAAAACCAACAAACAATGGCAGCCATGTCCCTGAGCTGTGTGGCTTAAGTGAGCGCTCACCAGGGGATGCCGCTCAGTGAGGCTCAGACCAGACAGACCTGCCACACAAGACCAGAGGGCATTAGCACTGCACTGTGTGCAAAATGGACCTGAGAGTATTAGGGAGACTATTCGTCCTGTGGTGTGACCATGCTTATATATGTCCTGAGAGTATCTTGCAGAGTATTGGATTAGGGGTGCACTAGTTATGCATTTTGAGCTTTAATTATTTTAAAAGAAATTAACTTATTGATTTTTTCATATGTTTTAAATTATACCTTGATTAGGTCTATTTGGTATTTAATGGTACTAACTGGCATTTCTTACCTTATTTTTTAAACAAGGAAATTCAAGAAGCCAAGCAGGTAGCAGATAAACAATGACCTGAACAGTGACCAATATTAATAATAATTTATAAATAAATAATTAATAATCGTCTTTGGGTTTGAGAAAGGTGCTATATAAGTTCAACTTATTATTATTATTATTTTATTATTATTATTATTATTATTATTATTATTATTATTATTATTAATAATAATAATAATAATAATAATAATAATAATAATAATAATATTATTAATATTAAAAGCAAATTAAGTAATTAAATTAATTAATAGCATGAGCAAACAGTGGTAACATTTTTAACAGTCTTAAAATCTGAATATTCCTTCAGAACTTCAAATTTAATGCATCCCCTGCAATGGCAATTAAATGCCAATGAAACAAATGCAAATATGAACATCTTAAAGAAGTTTCTTATGTATGTCATTCTGGATAGGAGTGTCTGCCAAATACCCAAAACATAACATCATTGATGATGGCTTTGAATACACAGATGTACGTGTTGAGAGTGAAATGTAAACACAATGATTAACTGAATCCAGTGAATGTAACTTTAACAGAACAAACAAACTAGTTTCCAGTCCTGTTCAGTCCTTGCTCTAGTTTTCCAGTTCATAGTCATTTGCTCATCCACTTTCACAATTAATGCTTATTAGCAGCTAATGCTAATTAGCTTTAGCTAAAATTACACTTATAAGTGTAATTTTTTGCTAACTTGAAACATAGCACACCTTTAACAGTTATAAGCAGGGACGTCGTAGTGAAAAGTGGCACTAAGTTACCAGGGCCCCAAGTGTGGAGAGGGCCCTTGAGGAGTTTGGAATTTTATTTTCCTTTAAATATTAATATATATATATATATTTAATAATAGGGGGTGGGGCCCTGGGCATTGCTTGTGCATAGGGCCCAGAATTTGGTGCTATGCCCCTGGTTATAAGAATGCTACTGGCTTTAAATATTTTAACTAGCAGAAGGTACAGTCAAGCATTACAATGACTATTCTCACCTTTAGCTCCATTTTCTTTCCTGGTCTGACAAAGGGGCAAAATTGCTCAGTAGCACAAGGGTGTTTTTGGCCCTCATCAAGGACTGCCAGGCAGCGCTCCAGGAAGACATGAAAGCACACTGATACTTTTGCATCTGATTGGTCAGAATAATTCATTGCGTAGAATTGTTTATCTCGATTGTGATTGGCTGTAGAGTCCGTGGGCTGGCTCGTAGGAAGCGCTGCCTGGCAGTCTTTCATGAGGGCCAAAATCACCCTTGTGCTGCTCAGTAGGCCACATTTTGGAACATACAATTTTAGTTCTTGAGGTTCACTCAGTTTTATTTATAATTTTATTTTGGTCATATTTATTTATGGGGTTATGACTTAAGTTGGGTGTAATATTTCATATTTATAAAGAATGTGTTGTTGTGTACTCTGTATTTATTTTATTTATTTTGATCTAGGTACAAATGTATCCCACTAAAGGGGAGAATAAATGGTTTTGGATGTGTGAGATAGGCCAGTGGTAGCCTTAAAGGCTCATTTCCAGTTTGGGAAGAAAGATGGTTTTGTTGTATGTTGGACCAACGTTTAAGCCTTCATGTCACGGAAAAACATGGTTTCTTTGCTTGTCAATAGATTTTTCTCTCTCTCTCTCTAAAATAAACACACTTTCACTGAAGTTTTGCTGCGGTTTGTCACTGTTTCAACCTTCTGGGGCACAACTACCCTCACCTGTAAACAAGGTGTGACAGTAACATTGTTTATGAGGCAGGCCTGTATAACATAAACCAGTAAGTCATGTCTGGTGGTTAGAAATCTGGTCTTGTGACTGGAAGGTTGCCAGTTCAATCCCAGACAGGTCATGACTGAAGTGCCCTTGAGCAAGGCACCTAACCCCCAGCTGCTCCCTGGGTGCTGTGGATAGGGCTGCTCACTGCTTCGGGCACATGTTCACTAGTGTGTGTGTTTCACTGAGGGCCGGTACTCCGCCCACGTGGATCAAGCACTGCACATGGGTCCAAGTGCCCATGGGGGCACCACAAAAAGTGTCAGACAGATGATATTTGTCATTTTTATATATATATATATATATATATATATATATATATTGAGTATGGTAACCTTTCGCTCATGTGCGACAACTCCAGACCATCCTTCTATTGGCAATGCATTTCTAAAGATAGCACCTTTGAGAAGCTAAATAATTAGAAGGGTTGTTTGGATACTTGTAGGCATGTATTGTCATGCATACAGCAGCAGATGTGGTACCCCTGTGATATCAAACTGTAGTGGTGTCACATTGATGAGACCAACTGAGAATTTTGATTTAAATGCTCATGCATTTCTTCTGGGGAAGATTCAAATCAAAGACTGATTGCAATGGACAAGACGCTCATATCGGGTTTAAGTGGACAAGACAGAGGATCCAATGCACACACAGGCACACACATACATACACAAGTAATATTTTTCAATCTCTTTCATAAGCAAAGCTCAGCTTTTGCCACCTGGACAGGCAGCATATCAAAGTGCAACTCCTCGGAGGACGAGCAAGCAGGTTTTAAATATGAGCTAGTCATTTCACTGGAACAAACAGTGAGACATAATAAAGTGATATATTTTGCTGAAAGTCAAGCCTCATTGCAGCATCCATTGAGCATGCAAACAATCAGACTCGCTGCACTCAATATCACAGGGTAAGTGCATCAAATGCTGGCATCACTGCAGATCTAATGACAACTGGAAAATGTTATAAAGCAGCTGTGAAAATGTCAAATATATTTTTCAGTGTGTTTTTGTTATTTTGTTTAAGGAATTTGAGAGCTTCTTAATAGTCAACGTATTAGTACTATCATATTTAAATATTACAGGCTGTATCAGACCTCTGTAAGACCATGGTTCCATGGTATTGTTAGGTGATGACCAGTGTTGGGAACGTTACTTTAAAAAAGTAATTAGTTATAGTTACTCACTACTTGTTAAAAAAAAGTAACTTAGT
>BRDA01052853.1:9542-22193 GCA_036984385.1 Crenuchus spilurus | reverse complement strand
ATGTCCTACCTGGATGCCTGGATACATTTTGATGCTGAATGCTGTAATTAAATAAACTGCTTGTTTAAATGAAATGTTCCTGTGATTTCCATTGCGACTGTGGTTTTGACCATTTTTGCACCCTCTAGTTTTGACAGTGATCTTACACCATAGAGAACACTCAGTTTACTTCATGAGCAGATCCTAAAAAATCAGAGCACTTAATTATGGTACATATTGAGCAATGTAGTAGGTTTGTTTTCCTTTTTCATTGCAATTTTGTGGTAATGTGAATTTAAATTAATCTTAAAATCCTTGCTGATATTTTGTTTTAGCTATATTGAATAATAATAATAGATGATATATGTAATATTATTGTTAGATGTTGTACATGAATTACTATTTATTCTGAAATGTATCACTATAGTAGGTGTATATATAATATTTGTATTTATACACAACACATATATTAAGTTCATAAAATATGTATGAAAATAAATATTGCACCCTACAAAGACTTCTTATACATAATGCTGATGTTTGTTTTAATATTCCCTTAAACATATTTAAAAAGTGAATTATTTATTTTAAAATATTTTTTAGGAAAAAAAATAGAGATCATTAGCAGAAACAGATAAGCTTCATTTGTTATTTTTGGAAAAGGGCTGTTTTTTGCAGGTACATTCAATACAATAAAGTGGAGATATCTGGTTTTGTAAATGATCTCTTCATATAATGCATCATACATCTTGAGACATCTTGAGATGTTATTATAGACAAGACATCTGAAGACCTGTGTCTATAGACATGTCTTAAAGACACGTCTTCATTTCTTGAGACATGCCTCAAGATGTCTTAAGACATCTTTATAATGTGTCTTTAGACATGTCTTAAGACATCCCAAGACATGGTGATGGCTCTGTATGTAGCATTTTGATGTAATTTCAACCTACATACAGTAATACTATGACCTATTATGATGGTCATTTTGGCCTCTAATGCATTGTTAAGTCTGTCCTGGTGGTTATTTTTGGGGTTTTGTAGTTATTTTATATATACAGCGCCCTCCATTGCCACCTCTGGTTAAGAAGTGTTCTTTGGCTTCTAATAAATTCTTTTTTAAAAAATAATATCGGACAACAATGCAAAAAAAAAGAAAAAAATTAAGCTTTAATTCAAGTGTCTTTATTTGGTGGGAAAAAAAATCACACATTAAGAAATGCATCTTTTGAATTAATTCATGTGTGCCACAATTATTGGCACCGCTGGTTTTAGTACTTTGTACAACCTCCTTTTGCCAACATGACAGCACTTAATCTTCTCCAATAACTCTTCGCAAGATGGGAGAGTACAGAAAGAAGGATATTCGATCATTCCTCTATTCACAACCTTTCTAAATTGAGCTGATGGTTGTTTGGGAGACCTTGTAACCCCAAGATGATACCATTTGATTCAATTCTCTTACAGTGAGCCTTACTTGAATAGTGTGTTCTCTTGTCTTTCCCATGTTTAAGAGTGAGTAAGAGAAATAAATCTCTGTGTAACACCATATTTATACCCCAGGGAAACAGGAGGTGATGAATTACTAATTAATGTTTCCTAGATACTTTGATTCAATTTATGAACTACAGTAGAAATGACATAAATGGTTCAAATACATTTATTTCCAAGAAGTTGTTAAGGGTACCAATAATTGTGGAACATGTCATTTTGTGGGAAATAATTATTTCTTAGTCAGGATTTTTTCTTAATTTTTTCCACTTGAGTTGAAGGTTGCAAAAATTATATATAGTGGTAACCCTACTTACGAGCATCCCTACTAACGAGTATTCCAGGTAACGAGTCAAGATCTCTGAATATTTTTGTTCCAGGTAACGAATAAAATTCCAAGTAACGAGTAGCTTTATATTTAATTACTCAGTAAATTTCTTCAAGTATGCCAATCCGCTAGGGGCGCTGCGGTCGTAGCATAACCTAGATGCTAACATAGAAGAAGAGGTCAGTAAAAGTGCCTGTTTAAAGCGACGCTAAGGTAGCAAAAGGTAGTGAACAAGAAAGTTAGATAAATTTTACTTTTACTTTTCATATGATAAGTGTAACCATGCCATACACGTATGCTCGTCCTCCTTAGCCACCAGCCTACACAAGCACCGTCGGTGTCCTTCTTCTCAGTGGCCAGCCTACACGAGCACCGTCGGTGTTCCTCTCATTAGCGGCCAGCCTACACGAGCGTCGTTGTCACGTTTATGTTTTAAAAAACCCATATAAACACATTATTAAAGTATTAATTACTGTATATTGACCGGCTGACACGGATTAATCAGTTGTACATGTATTCTTATGGGGAAAATGTATCCAGCTAACGAGCGTTCCAGCTAATGAGCTCAGCACCTATGCATGTCCACTGTGACATAGTCTAAAAGAAAAAATCAGGAAAGCACAATGTATGATTTTTTAATAATTTATTTGTGTGTTACTGCTGCAAATAAGTATTTGAACACCTGCCAATCAGTAAACATTCTGGCCCTCAAAGACCTGTTAGTCCGCCTCTAAAAAGTCCACGTCCACTCCACTTATTCTAAATTAGAAGCACCTATTTGAGGTCAATAGCTGCATAAAGACACCTGCCCACCCCACACAATCAGTAAGACTCCCAACTACTAACATGGCTAAGACCAAAGAGCTGTCCAAAGACACCAGAGACAAGATTGTAAACCTACTCAAGGCTGAAAAGGGATACGGGGCAATTGCCAAGCAGCTTGGTGAAAAAAGATCAACTGTTGGAGCAATTATTAGAAAATGGAAGAAGCTAAACATGACTGTCAATCTCCCTCTGACCAAGAAAGGTGAGGAATCAGCCCAGAACTACACTTATATACTAAAATTTTCATCGGTTTGGGAATTCTAGTGTTAAATCGGCACACGTTCAGGCCCATCTTAAGATTGCCAATGACCATTTGGATGATCCAGAGGAGTTATGGGAGAAAGTGCTGTGGTCAGATGAGACCAAAATAGAACTTTTTGGTATTCATTCCGTTTGCCATGTTTGGAGGACGAAGAATGATGAGTACCATCCGTAAAACACTATCCCATCCAACATGACAATGACCCAAAGCTCACAGCCAGGATAACCTAGGCAGCCTAGCCAGTCTCCAGACCTAAACCCTATAGAACATTTTTGGAGGGAGCTCAAACTCCGTGTTTCTCTGCGGCAACCCAGAAACCTGGCTGATCTGGAGAAGATCTGTGTGTAGGAATGGGCCACAATCCCTGCTGCAGTGTGTGCAAACCTGGTGAAAAACTACAGGAAATGTTTGACCTCTGTAATTGCAAACAAAGGCTAATATAAACATTGATTTTCACAGGTGTTCAAATACTTATTTGCAGCAGTAAAACACAAATAAATTATAAAAAAATCATACATTGTGATTTCCAAATTTTTTCTTTTAGATTATGTCTCTCACAGTCGACATGCACCTAAGATGAAGATTTCAGGCCCCTCCATGATTTCTAAGTGGGAGAACTTGCAAATTGGCCGGGTGTTCAAATATTTATTTTTCTCACTGTATATGTATATATATATATTCACATTGCACTACATTAACTATAATAGATTTATTTTATTTTTCATATAATGTTATATTAGCTATGTTAGCTGCATTATGATGATCATATTGAAATACAGTAACTGTATTAGCTGTGATGTGTTTGCTATGGTTTACTCTGACACTGATACATTATGATCAGGAATGTGAGCTGACGTATTGCTTTGGGGTTCTCTCTCTGGCAGGTTTTCACTGGGATGTGGGGGTAATAACATTTGGGGCCTTCCAGCCTCTTGCCCCTTGACTTCTCTGGCTCCCAGACCACCCCCACAAGATTCCACTGGCACCCCCCACCCAGACCACCTGTGTTGTTTGTTTAGTGTTTGTCAAGTTTATGATAGCTGTGTCTAATGTGGAATAATAACATGTGTGTTACACATTAGAAGCTGGACAGAAAGAGGGAATGAGAGAGAGAAAGACAGAAAGAGAGAGAGAGAGAGAGAGAGAGAGAGAGAGAGAGAGAGGAGAGCAGTGAGACAACTGGCAGATGAATAAAAGGAGCAAGAGACTGTGAGTAAGATGGAGAAGAAAAAAAAATAGTGAAAGATAAAGATAAAATAGGGGAACAAGAGAGTGTTTTTGTAGTTATTATTTTTTTTCTGGGAAAACCCCACAACAGATACACACACATGCCAATTTCTCACACGACAACTGGAAGTTGCTCCAACAGCAGCTTAGTCAGAGACGGAACAGAGGGATGAGGGAATGGAGGGCAACAGTTGACAGTTGTGAGAGGGGCTAGAGGGCAAGCGAAAGACTCAAAGGGCATTCCAAGGCCATCCCAACTGGGGTGGGGGTAGGAGACATAGCAAGAAGGAGAGTTTCTTGATATATATATACACACATAGACAGAGAGGCAGAGAGGGAAAAAAACAGAGGGGTTAGAGTGTGTGAAAAGAGAGAGAGAGCAAGTGAGGGAGGAAAAAAGGACAAAATGACAAATTTGATAAAGCCCCTCTGAATAGTAGGGGCCAGATGGAGACTAGGGGTCTGCATGGCTCCGCACATCTGCAGAATCCATTACAGACAGCTCAAAGTGTGTCTGTGTGTGTGTGTGTGTGTGTGTGTGTGTTTTCTCTGCTGGCCATGGCCCGGGACCGACAGAGCAAAGCTGGCTTCAAGTTTCTCCCCCTGTGCGGTGGGGGGTCGTCTCCTGTTGATGCTTGATGATTTAGTCAGGTGTGAGCGTGCACTTTCCAATTTGGGGGGAAATAAATTAGAAGTGATTTTTTATGGGGGCTGCGATCCCCAGACCACTCCGCCCCTCAGGTCGCCCCGCCGTGAGCTGTCAGCTCAACTGATGTGTTTATAAAGAGGAGTGCAGTGGGAGAACAGGGCCCACTCTCTCTCTCTCTCTCTCTCTCTCTCTCTCTCTCTCCCTCACACACACACATATTCACACACACACACACACACACTCACACACACACTCTCACACACATGTACTGTACACATATACACACATTAAAGTGCTGCTGGAACAGCAATCATCAGGAAAAAACATCCGTAACTTTGAATGGAAATCAACGTATCAAAATATGACTTTATTTTGGAGCAATTTCAAAATGGGAAATTTTAACACAATATAAAAGGCAGTTTCCGAAAAATATTCTTACATGACAATAATGAAATAGAATATTTGTCTTTGCCTGTATAGATAAAGGGATGGACATGGAGAAATTGAGTTTGAAGGATGTGTTAGTGTAGAGCTGGAGATGAATGGGTGGAGATGGTGATAAAAAGATTCAGAAAAGGAAATGGAAGGATGGACAAGGATTAACTTAATCAGAGGAATGGATATCAAAGGATGGAGATGGACTTATAGAAATAGAGATGATGGAGATGATAAAAGGATCGAGGTGGTGAGATGGAGATAGGAGGATGGATGGAGATGATGAGTTGGATATGAAGGGATAGAAATGGGTGCATGGATAGATGATGGGATAGTTGAATTGAGAAATGATTTTGGAAGCATCTAGAACTGGAAATTAATAAATGAATTGGACAGATGAAAATTGATCTTACAGGCAAGGAAAGATGAAGTTAGAGGAACGAACATTCCAGTTGGATGAGTGGCCATAGAGGGATGTATATGAAAGTATAAAGATAGAGGCGTATGAATGAAGGAAAAGATTTGACCTCCCCTCCTCCTGCTCTTCCCCTATTTCAGCTGAAGACTAATATTTTTTCAGCAGAGAGAGGGGTGGGGGGCTGCTGAAGGAAGCGTCCTGACTGAGCGCCACAGGAGGGCTCTGCTTAGGAAATCGAAATCCCCCCATCACCTCTGACCTCCGCTACTGCTGTCTCTACTACAGCAGAGAGAGAGAGAGAGAGCAAGAGAGAGAGAAAGTGAGAGAAAGAGAGAGAGATTGTGAGAAGTGAAATGAAGCAATGCGAACAACTACAAAAAATAAACAAACAGAAAAGTAGATAAAAATGAAAGAACTAGAGAAGGATGAATTGAGAAAGTACATGTAAATAGACAAAGAAGATAAGGAGGCTTGTAGCAGAAAAAGAAAAAGTTGGTAAAAATAACAAAGAATAACAGAGAGAGGAAGATGCTAAGAATAGAGAAAGCAGCAGAAAAAAGTAAAGTACAGACACAGAGACAGAAAGACAGAGAGTCATTAAGACTATATGATGCTGGAACAGTGGCAGTTGAGCAGTAGATGTTCTCCTCATACAGGTGCTAATGGCTAAAGCAGAAGCAGGATATGAAGATCCACTGAGAACTATAGCTCAGGTCTCCTACATCTCCTGAGCTTTAGCTGAGCTTTAGACCTCTCACCTACACCAAGATACTCACAATAATGATGAATGAGCACCTCTGTCCATCCAAATGAGCAGAAATATTTTATGACTAGTCAAAATCCATCTCATCTTACTCTGAGAGTTTTATCTGTACTTAACCTGCTTTACACAGATTCTTTAGCTTTACACAGAAATAAACTAATCAATGTCTTCTGGACAATTGTGGGTGCCAGACTGGCCTGCATGCAGTCCTAACCTGTCACCAATAGATAATACGTGGAGCATTTTGAAATGAAACATTAAAAATATATATTTATAAACAAAGAAAAACTGGATGGAGTCTGTAATTTTAGAACTACAAAGTGCACCTAACCTAATGGTAACTGGAGTTGATAAAGTGAACAATGAGTGTATACAAGGTATGTGTACCAAATGAAGTGTACAGTGAGTGCACAGTGGAGTAAATAATTATTTGACCCCTTGCTGATTTTCTAAGTTTGCCCACTGAAAATGATATGAACAGTATATAATTTTAAGGATAAGTTTACTTTAACAGTGAGAGATAGGATATCAAAAAGAAAATTCTGAAAATTGCATTTTATAAAATATATAAATTTAATTGCATTTTGCAGAAAGAAATAAGCATTTGATCCCCTACCAAACATTAAGAGTTCTTGCTCCTACAGACCAGTTAGACACTCCTAATCAACTTGTTAAAGACAGTTGTCTTAAATGGTCACCTGTATGAAAGACACCTGTCCACAGACTCAATCTATCAGACTCTAACCTCTCCAACATGGGCAAGACCAAAGAGCTTTTTAAGAATGTCAGGGACAAGATTATAGACCTGCACAAGGCTGGAATGGGCTATAAAACCATAAGTAAAACGCTTAGTGAGAAGGAGACAACTGTAAGAAAATGGAAGAAATACAAAATGACTGGGTCTTCCAGCACGGCAGTGAACCAAAATTTACCATCAAGACAACAAAGGAGTGGCTCAAAAAGAAGCACATTAAGGTCATGGAGTGGCCTAGCCAGCCTCCAGACCATAATCCCATAGAAAACTTATGGAAGGAGCTGAAGGTCCAATTTGCCAAGCGACAGCCTCAAAATATTAATGATTTAGAGATGATCTGCAAAGAGGAGTGGACCAAAATTCCTCCTGATGTGCACAAACATCATCAACTACAATAAATGTCTGACTGCTGTGCTTGCTATCAAGGGTTTGGCCACCAATTATTAAGTCTTGATTGCTAGAGGGATCAAATAATTATTTCTTTCGGCAAAATGCAAATAAATCGATATATTTTATACATTGTAATTTAATTTTCTGGATTTTCTTTTTGATATTCTATCTCTCACTGTTAAAATAAACCTACCCTTAAAAGTATAGACTGTGCATATCTTTGTCCGTGGGCAAACTTACAAAATCAGCAAGGGATCAAATAAATATTTCCTCCACTGTATGTTAATATGTTACTTACATTATTCAGATGTAATCAGTGCTTCAATGCACACAAAGTATATAGGAGATGTGTGAGAGGCCTGTGATAAAGAGGATCATACCATGGAATATGGTTTTGAGATGTCTTGCTAGGACTATTGTTTATTTTCTGAACCTGCAAGTCTGGATTTGGTGCTAAAAAAGAATGAGGTGCTACAACAAAAATGACAAAATTGCATTGGATTTCAGAGATTAGCAAGGTCTGACGGGGACATTTGGTTCTACACAAGATAAGACACTACTGCATCAAACAATCAACAAACAACAAACAATATTTCCATAATTCACATACAGGGGTTTATATACA
Organism: Crenuchus spilurus; assembly: GCA_036984385.1. Lineage (NCBI taxonomy): Eukaryota > Metazoa > Chordata > Actinopteri > Characiformes > Crenuchidae > Crenuchus > Crenuchus spilurus. Next base: position 14,047 of record BRDA01052853.1, on the reverse strand, counting down.
GATTGTATATATTCAAGGCATGCACTTATACACAGAGTAGTACTTCAAAGTTTGAACCCTTTAGAATGTTCTATATTTCTGCATAAATATGACCTAAAACATCATCAGAGTTTCACACAAGTACACAAAAGCAGATAAAGAGAACCCAGTTCAACATTGGTCATTTATTTATTGAGGAAAATGATCCAATGTGACATTTGTGAGTGGCAAAAGTATGTGAACCTTTACTTTCAGTACTTTGTTGGGTTCGAGCCCCCGTCTGAGCGGAGTTTCCATGTTCTCCACTTGTCTACGTTGGTTTCCTCCAGGGTCTCTGGTTTCCTCCCGCAGTCCAAAAACATGGAGATCAGGTGAATTGGCTACTCTAACAATACCCTGGTGTGTGAATGTGTATATCTGTGTATGTATGTATGCCAATATATGGTTGGCACTCTGTCCTGGGTGATCCCCTAGTGCTAGATGCAGTCCTCCAGGTGGATGGTTGCTTCCGGTTGAGAGTACGCTGTGCGCAGAACTGGCTGCCACTTCTCGCTGGAGTGTGTGTATATGAAGTGTGTTGATTGTAAAGCATCCTTGGGTGTCTAGAAAGGCGCTATATAAGTATAATGTGTATGTATAAGACTTGTGATCGGTCTGTTTGGAAGAATGTGCATTCCCTGTAATTTTTAAATTCTGTTGTACTAACATGGATCAAGTTGACAAGAGATTAACTAAGGAAGTTCCTAAATATGAACATCTGTATGACCCCTCCTCACCACATTACAAAGCCTGCAAGATGGCAGTAGGTTCATGGTGAAATTTACTCAATCAGTTTGGAAGTAACAGAAATAATGAATGAAGTCAACACAGTGGCATAGAAATGCCATCGACAACTAGTGTTTTGGCTGTGGAATCTTAGAGCAACGAAGACCTCAAGCACAAGATAAGTACTCAAAATGGTGTAAGCCACTTTCATAGGCTATGGCTTAGACACCATTGATTCCACGCAGAAGCGTACATAGGCCTTAACTTCAACTTAAAATCTATTCCTAACTCTCACCATGAAGCTAATCATATCCCTAACCCAAATTGAACCTCAATCCATAACCTAATACTAACCCAAACCCTGGATCTAATCCTAATTCTTCCACCTTTTAAATACAGAAAATGTGTTACCACATTCCGATATATCAGTTATTTTAATAATATTTATTTATATAAAGGCAATAGTAACAGCTCTAGATCAGATTAAATGCAATGTTTAGAGTGCTTGGATTTATCCCTATTTGCTGCTGGAGGTGTTAAGAAACTCACAGAAGAGTGAGCTGAAGGCTTGGCCAGTACAATAGGTCAAAGTCCAGCACCTTTACGAGCTGTTAGGACAAGAGCAGGAGCACTGAGAGGAAAGGAGGGAGGATAGGGAGAGAGAAAGAGAGAGAGGAAGAGGAAGTGAATGGTGTAGCTTTTCCTGGCACTTTTGCCCCTGGGCAGTGTGAGGGGCATGAGGTTGAGGTCAGTGGCTGGGTGGTCAGGGGAACAAGGTGTGTGTAAATATATGTGTGTGAAACTGACCCCCCACCCCCCCACCCCTGCTCGTGGGAATAATCACATTACTCCAGTCTCATGTTTCTCTCTTGGTTCCTCTATCTCTGCACACATCAGCTTGGCTTTATATATGGTTGGTTGTTTTGCAGCTTATGTCGACTGATTTTGTTCCACTTCACACTTTATGAGCTCTCTGGGGAGCTCCTGTCTCTGAGAGTTTTCTACAAAATCATAAGCCTTGACACGTCTGAAAATATCCCACCCTCTCTTGCCCAAAACGCAGAGTCCTTCTGTGAGTTAAAGAATGCATCCCTATAAACCCTCACCCAGAGGCTTATAAACACTGTTAGTTTAATCCAGATCTCTGGTTAGTATGTCTTCTCAATAGCCTGTTAGGCCTGTGTGCTAGAAGGGTTAGTACAAAATTATTATTATTGTGATATTTGCTATAATTTCATTTGCCACTACTCAAATACATTATATTTAAAACATTCACATAATTCTATTTAAATAAACATTCAGCAGATAATAATTCAGCCAATATCAGAACCATCTGATTACTGGTCAAAATATGCAATTATCAGTTTATATTTTGGCAGATTTTTGTTGTGATTTTATGACACATAAATAGCATGAATAGGTAAGTGCAATGTATCATTGCAAAATTTTTTTCTTTTTGATTTTTAAAAGTTATTTATCATTAAAGACCAAATAATGTTATCTATTCAGTAAATTTATCATAGAATTATTATAATTATTAGTAGAATTGTAATAACATTCAAGTAGCCCACAGCAAGAAAAGGCTAATAAATTGGCCAAAAACAAAAATTAAAATCATGAGTGGTTTAATAATGACAAACATTATAAAAAATAATAGTGTGATAAAAAGACTGACTAATTAAGTACAGTAATATATTGGTCAGCAAATCATTTGGTATTAGTTTTGGCACTGTGGGCAGGTGCTAAATCACATTGGAAAAGGAAATCAGCATTTCCATAAAACTTGTCAGTAGATGGGAGCATGAAAAGCTCTAAAATCTCCTGGTGGGGAGCTACCTTGACTTTGAATTTGGTAACACACAGTGGACCAACACCAGCAGTTGACATGGCACTCTAGACCACCACGGACTACAGAAAATTCACACTGGACTTCAGGCACATTTGATTCTGTACTTTCCAAATGAAATGCAACATTTGCTTTCATCTGAAAAGAAACCACTACGCAACAGTCCAGTTATTTTTCTCTTTCGTTCAGATAAAACACTTCTGACATTGCCTCTGAACCAGGAGTGGCTTTATAATATGAATAAGGCATCTATAGGCTGGTGGATACACTGTGTTTATACTGTTTATACTGTTTTATGCTATATACCATTTTCAACATTAAAACATAAAAATGCTTGTTTTTACCTTTTTTTGATTGAAATATGAACAAAAATGTACTGTTTCTTGATATTCTATTTTTAATGTATGGCTATATAGTTATATTTCATATTTCATGACAAGGGGTATTGTTAGGGGTGGACATTGAGGGCTTAATTGTCAGCCCTGACTGTTTTTAAAGTAAATTGATTAATGCTTCATTAACACTCTCTCCCCTTTCTAGAATGTTCTCACCTATCCAGATTGTGCTAGAATATGTTGCTCCATTTTCAATATTCTTTATGTTCTTTCCCCCATTAACTCAACTCTAGCTATTCTTTCTCATTTATACTTCTCTATGTTTTCCCATATTCACACTCTTCTACCATGTTCTTTTGCTGTTCACATAATTCTTTACTAATTTGTCATTTTTATGGGTTCCTGCACCAATGTGCATTGGTCTAGAATGTTTTCCCTTTCATATTGTTCTAGAATGATTCCAGAATAATGTAAACCTTTACATGGTTAACCATTTTGTTTGTAAATGTTCTAAAACAACTATAAATATTTGCATGTTTGTGTTTACTGGACTCACAATTTAAAGGCCAGCAGAGCACACCAATGAAATAAATACAAACAAATACAAACAAACACAAACAAACAAACTGAAATGTTTGTACAATGTTTGTTTAATCTAGAATGTTCGTTTTTTCTCAGACTTATTTAACATGTCCTTTTCTGAAAATGTTCCCTGGAAAGATTGCACACCCTTATATAATTCTTAACTAAATTGATATTTGGTCAGAAAATGATGTCCAGAAAATGAATGAACGCTACAAATAGACAAGAGTGGATGAGTAGAGAACATTCTAGATTCATACAGGAATCAAATACATGTACAATAAATACATCAATCAAATTTCTGTTTGTTTCCATTCAGGTTTAAACAGTCAGGGCTGAGTTTAAACTGTTTAAATTGCATTACCCACTGACTGTCAAGCCTAACTGGTGTGATTGGCTGTGGCGATGCAGGAAGGATCCTGCCTCACTCCAGCAGAGAGAGCTGTCAGCAGACTGAGTGAAACACAAACACACACACACACACCTACACACGCACACACACACACACACACACACGGCCACAGGTACACATGTTAACACACTCTATAGCCAAGCAGCACTGTGATCCATGAACACATACAGCCTTATATTCATTCTCTCCATCTCTCTTTCTCTCTCTTTTTCCTTCTCTCTTTCAATTCAATAACTTTTGTTAGGATGACTATTTATAAATAAATATCTATTTATAATAAATTTTATTTGTTAATAATAATAATAACAGTATGGAAAAGGAACAAAAATAAACTCTAGAAAATATAAATAAATAAGTGAAAACACAAATTTGTTGACAAATAGGGCAATCAATACTCTCTCTCTCTCTCTCTCTCTCTCTCTCTCTCTCTCTCTCTCTCTCTTCTCTTCTCTCTCTCTCTCTCTCTCTCTCTCTCTCTCTCTCTCTCTCTCTCTTCTCTTCTCTCTCTCTCTCTCTCTCTCTCTCTCTCTCTCTCTCTCTCTCTCTTCTCTTCTCTCTCTCTCTCTCTCTCTCTCTCTCTCTCTCT